>JABFEB020000002.1:5276518-5286839 GCA_019775895.2 Stomatorhinus ivindoensis | reverse complement strand
ATCCAGTGGAACGTCAGTGAAACAATGACTCCGACTTGTTCTAGAATATTGCAGACATAAAGAAAGAGGGTGTTCAATATTAGTCACTGGCCAACGGACTCAGGAGCTGATCTGTTTTACACGCGCTCCCTATAACCCAGTCCCAGGTACGAGCACAGTCGAAGATACGATTAAGACGTTACCTTTTAGGGAGTCCTGCTCAGCCCTCATGATGTCGATCAGGGAATTCTCCAGAGAATGCATGCTGAAGCCATCGAACGGCCTGCTACGTTCCTGCTGGAAGGAGGGAGAGTGTTTTAAGTCAGTGTGCATCCGTGCTGAGCAAAGACAAAACCACCATCAGAGTGAACGAACGGCAGCAGCATCACACTTGCAAGTTTTCTGGTGTGAACCAGTGCTTCTAATCAAATTAAACACTACACCAGTGTAATATGGGTTTATAACCTTTTCACACATACATCAGCCTGGACTGACAGCCAAACACTAGAGCACAGAAACCTCGTGACTGCACAGAACTGCTAGAGTTATAATCAACATATTTATTACATAGTAAAACATGAGCTACCATATACATCCTGCAATGTACTGCCACCCAAGGAGGACTGAATGATACTAGATAAAATGGAGGATAAAACGATGAAATGGGCCCACTGCGTGTTAGACCTTAATCATCTCACCAAGCCTTTCACGTCATTCTAAGGAAGCTTACATGCACTGCACGTAGAACAGAGATTCAGTAAGAGAATATACCAGTTTCTCAAAAACGCCCCAATTTTAAATTCTGCAATTTAAATACGCACAGAAGCAAGTTTTTGTTGGTTTAAACCTCAGAAAACGTGTAGAAGCAAGCAATGTAATTTGTGCTACTGACAGACTTGTAGAAGAATGGCAAATATGCATCCTTATTGTGCTGCCTTTCTGGCGGTCCTCCTATCAAAGGCATGCAGACCAGTGGCCTGGACCAGCTCTTCTGGCAAAGGCAATCACCACCAGGTTTCCTAGCTCTCCACATCTTGCAAACCGTATAGACCGTAACGTTCAGTCTATGTCAATTAGCTGTCCAAGTTTCTGAGAGAGATACAAACACCAAAATGTACAATGACTGGATTGCTGGCAAATGCTGCCTTGTCCCGACTTATCATCCCTTCATCTATCCCCATTTTTTTTTTAACACTGACAAGAACACAGTGCCATAAGAATCCAGTGCTTGATGATCTTGATTAGAATGTTCAGTGGCAAGGAGGTACCAATCTGGAGCTCCCTTCCTATTCATTTTACGCAATTTTTCAGAATCTGCATCGTTTTTAAAGCACATTACCTTAACAAGCAACAACACAGCAGGCTTCCTCTGGTTGCAAAACAGCCAAATATTACTGCTACACCGTGAGAAATATGGATGCCACAGAGATCTACTGCTGCATCCAAACTATCTGAGTTTTGCTACTGTATATTCTTACCCAACAGCAGTGCCTATAAATCAATCCATCCAAGATGAAAAAAATCCCTCTGCATGTGGATTCATTCACATGGTCCAGTTATGTGAAATTTAGTATCTGAGAATGAAGGGCCTGATAACGTCAAAAGGGTGCAGGGGTGTTTGCGATGTCTGTAAAGGGGACGGCTCGCATCTCTCAGTCCTATACACATCCCCACACTTTCACTCAAACCTCACCAGCACTCAGACAGTCACTCCCAGTCTAAATATATAAACATCAAGCAGCTCGCCTGACTCATGGATCTTCAGGGAACCATCAGCAAAATTGGCAGAGGCGATGATCAGGTGACCACACTAACACCCACGACTACACACTGCTGTAATGTGCACAGTGCATGAAGCAATGTACAAGGACAGAAGCCCCTACAAAACCCTAACTACCAAATGTGCCCAAAACCATACTGGCAGCCAATTACCCATGATCCCACTGCTCACCAGAATTCATAGCTGGAAATACAAATAGGAACAAACAAAACCTCAGAAATCAGCACATGGAAATCAAATGGTGAATTTTAATTCGAAAATAGACTCTATGATAAAGACTGAACTATGCGAACAAGCACAAAAAAGCCAATTTTGTTTGTAATCTGAAACGTAAAAGGCTCAACATTTCTGACAGATAACAAAAGAGTAGGGTCGAGGACAGACCATTGGTTATGGGAGGCAGGGAGGCTGATGCAGCAGCGGCATAAGCCTCCGAGTGAAGTCTATCATGAAGAGATAGTCTCAGTCTTCTGTTCCCTTTTGAAGGCACATAGCTGAGTGCTGGATAGGTAAAGAGCTTTGAGCTTTTCCATTAGCAACATCCAAACACCCTCCCTGCTTCTCAATTTGCTACTCCTGGAGAAAGCAGTGTGCCATTTAGTACAATTTAATGCTAATGCTTATTAAATAACAACCCTTTTATACTGAAACATAAAAAATGGCTTTGTGTGTATGCTAATTAGAATGAAAAGTCAAGGTTTGGTACAAAAAAAGTCCTGCGGTCTATATGCCCAACATGCATAAAATGCAACTATAGACCCCAGACACAAAGTGTTCCATTTTTCAGCAATACATCTGTTATTAGTGCAATGAGAACCCATCACACCCACAAGCTAAGTTCCAAGATTTTACAAGCTGGTAACAGTAATTTCCTGGGTTTACTTTCAACACAAAATAATTCAAGCAAGGACAAAGATCCACTGGAGATTTTATCCATCCGACCTGCATCATCCAACTGCTAATTCTGCACAGGTACATGGGGGTGAGGAACCAGGCCACCGAGGTCACAGGGCAGGGGTACACCCTGGGCCCGCATGCACCCACCCACACTACAGGCAATTCAGAATTCAGAGATGCCGATTAGCATAATTGCAGGAGGAATCCTACACAACATTGCAACCCTGCAAACGTAGACACACACACAGCATTTATGCTTCTCACTGCCAGTTTGCATTAATTCTAATATCTGTTACCTGGGAAAATGTATGTTACCCTAATTCAGTGGTTCCCAAACTGGGTGCAGAGGTATTGCGGAAGGGCACCAATGGGATAGTCTCAGGGGCATGTGTCACCCTTAAATAATCTCTTCACAGACTGGATGATTAAACAAATAAAGCAGTAACTATCAATAAATAATAAACCACTAACTTGTGTACTATTAGAGCATTTATGTAATTTATTTAAACTTTATATTACCAGGTAAATTAACTGAAAACCAGTTCTCACTGCTTTACATGATATTCGGGAGAAATAGCAGATAACACATAAGAACTTCATGGGATACAAATGTCATACAAACGTCACGTTCTTCAGGCAATAAGGGCAAAGTTGTGTCGTCATGGATACTGTTCCAGTTTGTGTAGCCGGCTGAGAGGTGCTGTACGATCTGGCTTAAGTCGTCTTGCTCTCGCAAGGTTTTTGTACTATGTGACATGGTGACTCGTGACGACGTTTTGCAGCCCCGGATAAAAAAATCTAACCGTGATGCATTGCGTTAGGACCAGAATGCATTGCTTTAAGCCAGCACTGTAAGCAGCTACACAAAGTCGAAAAAACCCATAGTTACACTCTGGAAGTGGCATAAATGTAAGTGTTATTAGCCCAATAAATTCTGAAAAACGAGGTTTAAAATTTTCTACACTTAGTGCAGGGAGATTATCAGTTAATGGGTATGATTTAGTGTTGTTTTGTGTATAGTATAGGCCGAAACCTGCAGTTATCACCAATAACAAAATGCAGTAATCATAAGACAAACTTTAATTTGTGTACGCCAATGAATATTAAAAGGAATGTTAAATCTTCATTTGCATAATTTCAAACTTATGCTGGACGTTTATTTTTAATTGATTGCTCTTTTTTTCTCCCACAGTGATGAAATTGCACCATTTGTATTTTGTAATTGCATTTGTTTCGCTCAATTAGAAAAGGGAGGTGTATTTCAAATAAAGTTGCCTAATTAATGTGTAAAAATTCACTTAAAAAGGTGAACCTCAAAAAGAGAACTCAAATATGCACTCAAATCTCAAAACCAGCATGATACAAATAATAAAATAAAAGCGAAGAAGTGCTCACAGGGTCTTCCCTCTCCACTCGGTACACGCTGACTCCATGATCACTGGGCCCACTGTTACATCCCTAAATCTGACTTCCCGCCAGCTGGCAAGCCTCTCTCACACCATCTCCCACGACAGAGAGACATACAAACAAAAATAAAGTCATGGATTCTAGACTGGCGAAGTCAGCACCATTTGGACGCAAGGCGACCGGAGAGAGTACCTGAAGAACTTCGGTATTGCCGTTGCTCAACAGGGGAGCCATGTTCATGCTATCTAAGGACAAGGAATATCAAAACATGCCCTTTGGCATAACAGACAAGGTACAGTAAAGGATTCGCTGTCAGGGGTAGCTCTGGGAACAAACCAGAAATGAAAGTCAACAGGCCTTTCCAGCTCAGCAAAATGTTCCTCCGAGAAACAAATCAGTTAAGTATGGCTTTACTGTAGCTTTGCGATTACATCTGTGACAAAGTTCTCCTTCCTGGGTGACAGTCAGTACAAGCTTTTCACACTTAGCTGTGGGGTTCACCAAACACATTACAGTTAATCACCTCTATATAGATATTGGACTAGCATGATCTTACAGCCTGAAAACAGAGAAAAGCTTCTCTTTGGGCCACTGACCCCAGTAAGTACCATGCATCCTCAGACAGATACCAAACTTAATTGGGACAGGACTCTCTGTCACATGTTTCACAGTAGCCTGACCTTGTCAGTCAGGAAAGGCTGGATAATGCAGCTTAGCCAATGCCGCAATCCCTTTCTCACACGAGGACGGGGAGCATTCACCCTGCCTGAAAAACATAAGCCTCTACAAATCAAGATAATTTCTCCCAGAGATCCCTTTCCAGCAGAGAGACAGTGAAAGTAACATGTGCATTTGCTGTGCGTGAGTCACATTCCGATAAAAAAAAAGTGGTTGAACAACCTCCACCCATGAGTGCAAGGACTCACTGAAGGCGATTTTGATCCAAGGCAATATTCGCTTGTCTCAAATCTACCATTTTCAAGCAACCAGTTTCATGCCAAACGTAAAAAATAAAAATGTACAGGTCAGGCAGCTTTTTTAAACAAAATACACAGGCTCACAGTCTGTGGTTGCTGGCAGCCTGGTACAAAGAAGCCATATTTTCACTTTCATTAAAATAAACAGTCAACACTTGGCAAAGCTTCTCTTGTATTTTCAGTTCCACCAGCATAACCGTGACTATTGTCCTTATTTTTCAGTCCATGCCACTGGTTAATTATATTAGATTTTACATACAGCAGCTTGCACTGAGTCTAGATGGTGGTCTGCTTTATGGTTAATAGGAAGTGCCTGCTTGAGGTAGGCAAGTGACTTAACATAAGTATTTGCAAAGTTCCCATCCACATTTTGATAGACCAATCCAATCCGATCCGATCCATTCAATATCTGTATCTGCAGATTCCTATTCTCGATCTGATCTTTTAAAAAATATTTTAACATGCATACACATACAGCAGGCACTGGCGTATTCTTTTAGTAAGCCTCGCAACACCGCAGTATTCTTCCTTATGATGTTTCTGCAATGCCTAATTAAATTCATTGTATTAAACAACACTCTGCTGGTACCTCCTCTCAAAAGGACGGCTCCGCAAACATTGCAGGTAACTGTTGGGCTACTTTGAATTTCCGATTTGAAGAATTTCCAGCAAAGTGCCTCAGGTTTACTGCAGCGTGTGCTGGAACCTAATCTATGCAACTGATAAATTGTCCAGACATGGGAAATGAAATTCATCAATTTAAAAAAATGCCTGGATCGGCTCCAATTCCCATCTTTGATACTGGCTCATGACATCACTGATATGGATTATTCTAAATAACTAAATTCAACATAAGCAATAAAATACAGCAGAGAGCATGTGGGAAAGGCACTAAACAGGGTTTAAGGGCTGGGTCACTTAAACGGCACAACAAACAGGGGGCGCCATCCAAATGACGGGTGTCGCATGTTAGCAAACAGCATGAACCCTGGCAAAACTCTCTTTCCACATTCAGAGTCCCCATTAAGCAGCTTTTAAACAGCAGGGGGCATCTTTAACGCAGCAAGTCGCAGCACAGCCCAGGGAGAAGAGAGACACTCTCAGACAATCCATAGCCTGTTCCTGGTTTTCACCCCAGAAAAGGAACCGATGCGTGTGTATCTCTGCAGCAACCGAGAGTGAACAGCAGTACCCATTGCTGGTAAATTAAGTTTTATTAAAAATAGGAACAGAAAACTCTAGAACCAGAACATCTGAGCAAATATCAGCATGGCTCTGAAGTGTAAATATTAACATAGCAGAGCTGGGAAAACAGACAACACAAAGCAGAGCTCTATCCACCTGAAAGGTACTTATTCTTCAGGGGGACTGGGACGAGAAATGAAACCTGGACCCAACGGACACCACGAGCATTTCCTGAATGGCACAGTGACCAATGCGGCACCGTCATAAGACAGAAGCTGCAGGTCACCCTGGAAAAATCTGTCAAATAAATCATCATAACAATATCTGATTGAGAAAGGGGTCCTACGTTTCCATGAAGTTAGTCCTCAACCTCAAAAGGCCCAGGTTCGACACCTTTACAGAAATCCTTTTCTCAATATCCATTCCATGAACTTAAGGCAGGTGCCAAATCCATTTTTCATTCCTTGTCTAACAAGCCACGATACCAATTATACAAACAAGACAATCCTGTTATCAGGCCCAGCTAAAAACAAAAAGATCTACAGGGGGAGCCCAGTTTTTTTTTTTTTTTTTTTTTTTAAATCAGGGCTAAGCCAGGCAGTTATGCGCAAAAGTGCAGAGGATCTAAGAGGAGAATGAGATGTGGGACAGGGCTTTTCATGGCCAAGGGGCCAGCTCTTATGAGAGCATCAATAACCCCCCCCCCAACCCTCACCATTCCAACCTTGCAGCGACCCCAGATCGATAACCTGTACATATTACCACACGCTTCCAAGCGGCCATATTTCACTGCTGGGGCACACGGGTAAAAGCGATCCCCATCCACCCAAGTGACGGGAAATGACAGATTATATTACGGCTGAGATCCATAGCTGCATCACACCCACACTGGTTCCAGTTTCATTTTCAGCACACCATCAACGCAAAACACAAAGCATCCATGATTCTGTCATCTGCAGAGCTGCCAAAGACAATGCAGTTAATCTGCTGCCCCTGACACACTTGTCCTTGTCATTTTATATCGGCTAGATAGCGCTTCGAACGCTGGAGTGGCAGGGACGTTACTCATCCAGGTCTCTGGCATGTAGAGCATGCCGACATGACCCAACACTGCATCACCCATGAGACCAAAAGAGGGAACCAATAACCAAATAAGACCAGACCAAGCAGTTACCATGTTAGTAGACGTATTATTTTTTAATAATTCACAGGCGAGTTTGTCTGTCCCCTTATTTTACCAATAGGGTCAACCCTCACCTGAAAGGGGAAGATGCTCTCATTCCGCCCGAGGTTGTCCTCCATCCAAGGCTTGGGGTTGAATCCAGGGCTGGAGCGGGAATACTTCTGCGACGGCACATGATTGTTGGCGAACGACTTCTTCAGCGGCGAGATACTGTTGAGGGGTGTGACTCCCACCCCAAGGCCCCTGCGGTATTCTCGCCCCTGGGAGCTCCCCCAACCACCGTAGCCACCCCCAGGACTCCAGGAGGTGGAGGAGGGTGATGCCGAGGGGCTCTGGTAGCCACCCCACGTAGAAGGGGGCTTGTTCATATTGTTGGATAAATGAGACAACTGGTTGAAGGCAGCATTTCTGTGGGGGAACGGAGGAGGGTGGGGGCTGGCAGTAGATCTCCGGTGCTGTTGGTGTTGGAAGTGAGGGTGCGGTGGGTGGTGCTGAGACATGGGTCCAATCTGCGGCGAAAAGCTGCCCCCAAAGCCTGGGCTGACATGGTGAGGGAAGTTCTGGAAGAGCAGCGGGCCGCTGTTGGCCGAGGCGGCAGGGTTGAAGAAGTTGACATCTTCGTTCATCATTGGGGAAGGGTTGGGCGGGATAGCAGCCGACCAGCTGTTAAAACCAGTCAAGGAGGAAGAGGAGGACATGCTGGACGGGGCAGCGGTCCCCAGGCCTGATGCCTCCTGATAATCAAACCCTGCGAGCACTGGGGAGTCCACGCAGAGCTTCTCCTTGCCATTGGCACTCTCACCTGAGCCATTCTCCCCCTTGCTCTCCTCCGATCGGGAGTTCTCCAACTCAGAGACGAGGCTTGTTTCCTGGTGGCCTGGGGACAGCTGTTGTTTTTCCTGTGGTTCTTGTATTTCCTGTTGCTGAGCCTTAGATTTCTCTGAAGCCAGAATCTCATCCTGTATGTTGCCGTGGGCCACCGCCGGGGGGAAAAGCCAGGCCGAGGCAGTGCCACTGCCATTGGCAGGCGTGCTGTTATTTATATAGGATGCAGGACCTGGGGATGCATTCTGATGATGTGGGGGCTGCAGATGTGGGTGAATTCTTACTGGGAAACCTGACTTGTTACTGGTGTTGTTCTGTACTAAGACTCCAAAACCGTAATCCCCCATTTATGTTCTCCAGTATATTCTCCCCCTAAAACTATTGCTTTTCTTTTTTCCTAGGAGAAGAAAGAGATAAAGTCATATAACCAAAGCTTATGTCTGAAAATGTGTATAATGCAATCAGCAGGCGACTCACCTGGTGAGTTACTTAAGATTAGCCTACTGATGTCAGCGAAACCAAGTTAAATGTAACGCAGTGTTGCCTGAACAGCCTGACAATCCCACTGATATCTAAGGGCAGCAGCTCCCACGATCCCATTAGAACGTTTCCAGTAAAATAATGCCGCATTAATTACACTGGAAACGCCGTAGCTAGTAAATTACGTGTTATCTCTGTCACACAGTCCCCAGATATTCACTTAGGTAAATAATGATTTAAAAAAGAGCAGGAGAGCAATAATGTTACCTTCCGACTTCTCTTCCCTTTTTGCCCAACACCTTATCCAGACTCTACCATTTCAACAGGGAAATGCTGATGGCGTCTTCTGCTTGGTCGGGCTTCGGGCCAGTTAGCTCTTTTTCGTCGTTATCTTTATGGGGGCTTCGCTAGCTAAATACATGCATCTCGACGAGCTTCTCGCCGGGTTTTCTCGGGACTTTTCACCCTTAGCCAGTTATCCTCTTCCCAGAACGACGTCTCCGGCGAGATTCGTTTCGGACTGAGCGGATGAAGCTCTCTACGCGGCCAGCGGCGGTGTCTTTCCTTATGGCTTGAGTCTTAACCCCAAAAAATTAAATGTACGGTTATTCGTCGTTCGGCCGTGTCGTCCCTGCCCGGTGACAGAGCCGTGTCGTATTTTTAAACTGTTTCACAAAGCTAGCTGGTTAGCTAACTGGCAACGTTAGCCAGCCAGTTCCTCGGATTTAAACAAAAAATAAACCAACAATAAGTTCGTCAGATATGTTTCTCGCTTGATTTCATGTCCGTACAGCGCCTGACCTGCTTTGCTTTGAGGAATAACTGATTTATTAATTTATTTTGCCATCTAAGGCGCGTCTTTACTACAGTCCTCAACCCTCAGAGCCCACCGAGGCTAAATGACAGCCAGACCAGTCGCGAGGCACTTCCGGCTGAGACCCCACCTCCAAGTCATAACCCCGCCCAGAATTGCTCGTGATCTTCTAATCCCGCCTACGGACGAAAGGCGCAGAACAAATTTGATTGGTTCTTAAAGCGTACGACCACGCCCATTGACACCTCGTTAATCCTATAGCACAATCGTATCTCCGCCCGATAAGGTCAGATAATAGGCAGCAGGGCTTCTTCCTGTCAGCCTCCCCTCCCGGTGAGGTCTGTACGGTATGAGCAGTTCGTAGGGACAGTGATAAGCATTCTGGACACAGCGGCGATCGCCTGCTCCCTCTTAGGCAATAGAGAGAAGCTCCACCTAAAAAAGGCTATTGACCACATCTCAGAAATATTCCATAAAAGCTGTTGACAAGAGCCGCCAGAAATTCACAGAAAAACCCTTTTTAGGTATACCACAGACAAGGCATAAATATTTATGGAAGTTATTTGATAAATATTTTATTAAATATAATATTAATGCACAAAACAGTTAATTATAAAATAATTAATATTTTTAAGTAGTGAGGTTTAAAGAAACGATATTTATAATATATAACACTGAGCATAAAACTGTGACCCAACCAAATGGTCATAGGGCATCATGGGGAAGATGGTGGCGCAGGAGGTAGCACTATCGTTCGGCAACTGTAGGGTTGCAGGTTCGAGCCCTGGTTCCTC
>JABFEB020000002.1:5229105-5247964 GCA_019775895.2 Stomatorhinus ivindoensis | reverse complement strand
ACCTCAGGGCACGAGGTTAGGAACACCCTGGGTGGGATGCCAGTCCACCTCAGGACCCGAGGCGTGGGACACCCTGGATGGGATGCCAGTCCACCTCAGGGCACGAGGTTAGGGACACCCTGGGTGGGATGCCAGTCCACCTCAGGACCCGAGGCGTGGGACACCCTGGGTGGGATGCCAGTCCACCTCAGGGCACGAGGTTAGGAACACCCTGGGTGGGATGCCAGTCCACCTCAGGACCCGAGGCGTGGGACACCCTGGGTGGGATGCCAGTCCATCTCAGGGCACGAGGCAGCACAGAGGGAAGGAGGTCCCAACATACCTATGAAGACTGGCCCATCCCCAGCTGCAAGATGCACCAGCAACTCAGGGTGATTCAGCAGAACACTTTACTATGCAAATCAGTGCCAACTACCTGGGATGGAGTATAGTTCTGTTCAGATCCAAGGTCTTCTGGTAATTCCAAGTGCATCATTGCAGTCTCGTTGCAGAAAACTCAAGGCCTGTCACTGCCATGTCTGATCTGTGATTCTAATTCGAGGCAGGCTTAGTCACAGATCAAGCAGCAGCAAGACACCATGAGAGTGTCACCCACGTCTGCTTCAGGCTAAACCACGCATCCAGCTACGAAGCCATAACAAGTGTGCATACAGGAAGCGGCAGGTTTTTCCAAGGTTCACCTCTCTCGGACATCGGAGGTCCTGGCACATGGCTAGAGCCCAGATTGGGCATCATCACAATCACAGCATCTGGAAGGAGGAGGTGGTTATGAAAGGGAGCTGGCTGCCAGGAAGCGGGGGGGCAGGGCATCAGCAGACAGGCTGCGCATTCCTCTGGACACAGTGGGAGCCAGTTCAATATTTGGAATGGTGCTGGGGGGGGGGGGCAGTGGAGGACTCTTTGCACACACATGCTGCATTTCTTTCATGGCCCCTACATTGGATTCAGCTACCAATCAATGCCACATTTTGCCCACAGAGAACGACCGTGGCAGAGATGCGTTAACTATTCCCGGCCAGGGACAAGAGCCAACTGCTACAGGTCCACAGTATGTCTCCACCCTGATGTCACACACCAAGTGTAGAATAGCAGGGCCTAGCTGGTGCTAAAACGGACAGAGCAAAAGACAATAGTCTGAAGTACAAGACCCGTGCTGGCATGTGATCAGCTTTGTTACCAAGAGAGGGACAGTCCCTGTCATAAAGCAAGAATGCTTGCATTCGCTTTGCTTAAAGACCCAAAAATTAAACAAGAAATGGCCCAAGAAGATTGGGAAAAATATGCAAAGTAGAGAGAGACTTTTCCAAAATCTTCAATGGCAGAAAAAAGCCTCTTCATTAAAATTTTGATACCAGGCAATCAACATATTTCAGCTTTTACATAATTCACAATACTGTTTGTAAGGAATAACTTAACTGATTTATTTCATCTATACAAATTCTGAATACCTTACTAAACTGAAAGAAACTGTATTATCTGGAGTGATTTTAAAAAGCAGGACAGAGTAGAACCTGCAGACCCATCTGCACTAAATCATTTCCTTACCAGTAATGATTTATACGTCATAATACACCCACCACTTGTGATATAACTTCTGACTAGCTGCAATATATTAAACTACACAATCCATACAAAGTACACATTCAGCATATAAATACATTTTTTTAAAAACGCCTGAGTCAATCCATTCTCTCCCCACACTGTAAATCTTGGCCTTGGGTGGTATATGCTACCCAACACCAGGTCCTCAGGAGCTGGCAGGCCACAGATCCACAATGAGTGGGCAGGCTGGATCCCATCTTCAATGGCCCTACGCTCCGCTTCCGGCACGCTAGTTTACATACTTCTGAATAACTAAAATATTTAGTATTTCAGTTTTGGCCACTACTGGAATTTCGATGCCTGGAAATAATCTAGATCAAGTTATTTATAGCAAAGGAACATCTGCAATCTTTTAGAAGATGTTTATTTACCCTGTCATGATGGACTCTGTGGCTTTATATAGCTATCACCAAGAGAAATCTCAAACATTTTAAACTCTGCTCATTTCCCAAAGCATCACTATGGATATTCAGTGGTGCAAATGGTTCTGATGAGCAAGCCAACTTGCCATCACATAATCAGCACTCCCTGTCGAGCAGATTATTGTCATCACTATACTTTACGATAATAATTAACATAACAATTATATTATGCACATCATTCCTTTGTTATTTCTTTTATATATAAGTTCAAACACAGATAGTTAACCACCTTAACTAGCCAATGAAAAGTTAGCATGTAATTCTGCATATCTATGCAGTGTACGGGTGGCCAGACAGGAGCTGACTACAGTCTTCACACTGTTTGTCATGAATGGTTAACGTCTCAATGTCACATGGGATTAAGGAATTATAAGTATCAGTATCATGGCCGTAACGCCCACAGCGCGGCACACTGTCATCTTCATATGATCAGACGAGAAAGGCACCTCCGCTTGACCTCAGCCGGATCCTGTCAGACCTTTGATCCAGTCAGATAGGATATTCTGAGCCACCCCATAGACCTCTTGGTACAGGCATTGAACTCACCCTCTGCTGGACATGGGCTCATCTTAATTTACATGTTTATATGGTTTGCATAGTTTTACTAAACTTATGCCACATTCATCATCCACTTCCAACCTTTCAACAACACAGAAATCATCTATCTATCAATCTATCTATCTATCTATCTATCTATCTGTCTGTCTGTCTGTCTGTCTGTCTATCTATCTATCTATCATCTATCTATGTATCTGTCTGTCTCTCTGTCTATCCATCTATCTATCTGTTTATCTGTCTGTCTGTCTATCTATCATATATCTATCTATCTGTCTGTCTGTCTGTCTATCTATCTATCTATCTATCTGCCTATCTGCCTTGCTGTCTGTCCGTCTGATTTCCCGCTCCTCACCTCCCGTTAAGACCACGTGACCGCTCCTCGTGAGGTCAGTGACAGTGCGGAGGCGCCAGCTGACCGTGACCGATGGGACACGCGATGTCTGCGCGTGCTGGGGGCTCACCAGATCTCCGGGGTGTCCGCATGATCTTCACTGCGCTCGGATGACGAGGCGGAACACAGCCTGTGCACACGCCTTACCGGGAGAGGAGTTAGTATCCACGGGTGCCAGGCGCGCTTCCTCCGGACAGTATTGACGGGAGGGAAGTTCATATAAAAGCTCCACAGACATAAAGAATCAAGGCAATGATAATCAGTAGTGGAAATGGAAAACCGAGCGCCTTGTCATTTTGCTAATTGAGCAGGATGACCTCCATTGAAACTGTTTTTTTCTGTTTAATTTGGTTTCCGCTGTTGAAATACTGTAAGTGGGTTAAGGTTACTATTAATGACGAAGTGCACGGCCGTTTGCGTTGTAAACCAGCTGCGGTGAATCGCCCGGGAAAGGCGCGGGACGGGCGTCACTCAGCGGCCGCGCGCACCCCCGTGTTCCGTCCAGCACTGCAGCCGTGACCGCGCACACCCGCGGATTCCGTCCAGCACTGCAGCCGTGACCGCGCACACCCACGGGTTCCGCCCAGCACTGCAGCCGTGACTGCGCTGCCATTATTGCGTCTGGGTCGCGTTCCGTTTGACAGACATACATTTTCCCAAATGAATCAGCAACTCCAGAACTGGGAAATGGGAAAAGGGTCCCCACAGGAAAAATGGCGACATGCTGTCATATGTTCAAAGATAATCGTGATTATTTTTGCTTCGTCCATTAATCTGAGCACATAATTCCGTGTGTGTGAAGAGCAAAGCAGTTTATGGTGAGGTGGGCCTTAGTAAAAGGTGCCAGATGCCAGAGTCTATTTCTTTGATAACGGCGTAAAAAAACTCGTGGTTTTCTCGTTTATTTTGTATACGTTTGTGTTCTAATGACCTGATAGCGCCAAGGAGCGATTTTCACTCCAGAATGAAAAGTCCCCGTTCAGGCAGCTTGAAGTATTCGTTATGTTACCTGAGGTAGGACTTCCAGGACACTCTAAAAATAACCACCAGGGGGCGAAAAGATCCGCATTCATTCGGATGCACTTTAAATTCATCGTGATTATACTGAATTCTGATTCATGGCTAGATTTGCATAGATGTAAATGTGAAACTATGTCTATTTCAGTTCGTATATAACGTTCTTATACACGAAAGAAAGACATTCTCTCAGACACGATTAAACACCATTCCATTTGATATGAAAGTCATTCTCATAAAGGATACAAGAGCATTGAAATGATTATCACACCAAAGTAAAACATTCTGGCAACAAATCACAGCTAAAACAAAGAAGTTTATATTATGACTCTATATTGTCACAGTTTGATTTTTTTTTTCGTGATACTGGAAATTTTTGAAAAATGTCTTGCAAATGAGCTTAGATCATGGGATTGCAGTGTAGGGTTGATGCAGAGGTCTGGTCACTACACTAATGGGATAAGTACAGTACAAAGAAGAAATTAAAGAACTGCAACGTAGCTTTTTGGTTTTGTCTTCTAGACACTATAAACAATAATGGGAAAGTTTTCCATGAAACGGGAGGGAGATGCGTTCTTCACGAGGGTACAGCTGTGTTCCAGTCTCCCGGCAGGATTCTCAGGCCCTCATGCAACACCTGTCAAACTCAATTCCCCTGCAAAGCCCTAATGCATCTGTTTAATTACAAGTTGCCTGCCCCCCACCCCCTTGCACATTAGCGGTGGAGTTTATTACACACAGGGGTACACTGAAGCCAGGCGTGCTGCAGACGGACACGCACAGGCTCTACACGCCGGCTTTGTGTTTCACATTGTGTTCCCCAAAGATATCCCCCCAATGGAACCTGTGCGACTCCTAATGCCGCCGGGACTGAACGTCCTGATTCACCAAGAAATGGCTTCAGTTTGTGGGCTCTGGACATGATGTCGGTGCTCCATTAATGTGTGTTCACAGATATAGGCCTGATTTACTATGAAGTGTTATCACAGGGGGATGGAGCCCCCAGTGCCGGGGGGGGGGGGGCCCTCTGACCATTTTCCTGAGCCCACATGACACCCTGGGCCAGCTTCACCGCCATCCAAGGCAAAGTGAAATCGGCTAGCGGCCAGTGAGTGACAAAGGTGACCGACTGCCTTTTTCTGGAGTCACTTTTGACCTGCAGATGTTGGCTTCATCTCTGGAGCTTGTGAGCATGTGAGGACAAGCTGTTAGGGGAGCAGGAGACACCCGCCAGTCTGGGAGGCGCACAGGTGTGTGAGGAGTCAGGTACTGTAGAGACATGAGTCGGGGCGGGATTCCTGTCACTGCATTAGTCACACAGCATGTGGTTTTGTGCAAATAGGCAACGCAAACATATATGTGCACACGCACCATCTCTGAGACATTTAATCTAAGTGCTTGGAAAGTGTCTGGTGGATCGAGGCTGCATGCCCAAACTTAGCCTCTGGTTTTTACAACAATGGAGAAAGACTTCCAGTAATTGAGCTAAAGTCAACACCTGAATAAATCACAGCAAATGGCCCTTCGATGATGAATCCTCCAGAGTCTGCGTTCCTCTGCCTGGATGGTGCTGATTGCCGCTGGAAAGCTGATCCCCGGAGATAAACCTTTTTGAAAACTGAACAAAGTCGCAACCCAGTCACTCTGCCTTAAACGAGACCCCCATACTAGCACGTGTGTGTTGGAATCAATGTGATTCTCGCAAGCTTCTCTTTTCGGAGCAAGTATTAGATCACGATAAACAGCTGAGAGACGAGACCTGTCAGTTTACTTATTTGTGACACGTGATTGTCATAATAGCTTCAGCTCAGCTTTTCCCGCTATTTCTGTGCAAGATTAATTGATGATTACACGCGTCATCTGGCAAATTTTAAATTCCTAATAACCGTTAGGGAGGCTGTGGCCATTCCATTCGCCAAGAAAACACGAACAGGAATGTTCTACAGAAATCAGATGTCGTCGTCTTCCTGCTTTAACTAATGAGCTATTTAAAGGGTCCCAACAGGATGCAGACTGCTTTTTGGAGTAGATAAAAATGGTAAAAATAGATGCCTGGGACTGCAACAAGCAACTGCTTCAGCATAAATGCTTTGAGTTGCATCACTGCTCATGGGCCCGAGTTCCTGGATTCGATCTCTGCTGCCTGCGCCAGCTATTACGCTTTGTGCTAATGTTCTGCTTTTAGGATACAGACACATTGAGAGCTGTCAGTCGCCCTTTTTCATTTGTTTCTCCTACTTCTATCTCTCTTTTTTAATACCTCAGAGGTTTTGTTTTGTTTCCCCTTTCTGGAAAGCAAAGGCCTCCATAGAGAGAATTTTCAAGCTGCAGGACGAGAGCCAGGAAAGGCACATGCACAAGGACGGCCTGAATGCGGCCTGGTGCGCCGTCTGTTCTCATGTGGGGATCTTTTTGTTATCGTTATTTTGCTCTTTTTTGGGGGGGGGGGGGCTCGAGACGGGGTGACAGCTGCCTTTTTAATGAACATATCGAGTGGCGCAGACACACTCCGGGCCGGTCTCGCGTGATGGGCCATCTTCCATGTGGTCCGGGGATATTTCCCAGGAAGGAGTAACATCAGGTTCTTATTGGCCAGACTTTCCTACCCACGCAGGGATAAGGCGCCTGACAGTGATGGCATGAACAACATCGCCGCACAAACAAGACAGCGATTGCCGGAATAGGATGTCTGAAGATGGAGCAGAAAGCAAATATTTTCAGTTGGCTGTCGAATGTCGATCCATATTTAGCTTCCGAGCAGTGCTCTACATTTTTTCTCACGGAAAGGATTCTTATCTGATTCACAAACGGCACAATTATGTGGATCTAGGAAAGTCTGATAACAGCTTTTAAGTCGATTTACTGCCATGATGCCAGACTCAGGTGTATGGGAGGGGGTTGGCTGAAACACACAGGTATGCACATGCAGGTCTAAAAGGGCAAGCCAAGCATGTGCGAGAGATGGAGGGACAGTCAGTCAGACACTCAAGCCGTCTGTGTGTCTAAAGATGCATCGCAGCTGTTGTGGTTAACCGCAGCCTTCCAGGACCCCCCCCCGCACAATAACACAGGATAGCTGTGTGCTTTGATCTGCACGGACACTTACCTTTTATCTGCAGGATCACCTGATGCCCCTCTCAATTAACTGTTGCAGCCTTCTGCACATTTTGAAAATCTAAGTCCGACAAAAAGCCTTGATTTATACACAACATCTTTAAATTTATATAAATTTTACAACAACGTGCATTTTTTGTGAAAGCAAAGTCAGCCAGTCCCTGGGGAGTAATTGGGAGTTAAGGGCCTTGCTCAGGAGCCCAGGGGGGACATCACTGTACAAGAAAGCAGATAATGATATGACAAAATAAAAAAAGCGTCGTCTCCTCCCACATACTTTATAGTTTTCAAACACGTTATTTTGAAGGACACCTGAAACAGATCTTGCAGGTTCTAAGATTTCCCTACAGCCGGACCCACACGAGAATCCTGCAGCATGTTGTCGACCTGCCTCAACACCAGTCAGTGTTCCATCATGCCCCGGAGCCAGCGTGCGACATCTTCCAGAGTGACTGGGTCTCTGCACTTGGCGCTGTTGATGTTCTCACCGTCTCTTGATCCCAAAAGGGTCTGGTTCCCATGGTGCCTGGCCGCCCTCCCCCCATCAGAACCCTGCACAGGCCCCTCAAGTTCTCCTCGAAACAGACTAAATCTTAAAACATTCTACAGAAGAGTAACAAAAATAAGCAATAAAGACGACACACAATAAAACCTCTTGGCCCCCATTTGGATCCATGTAAAATACCGTCCAAAGAGCCAACATATATCACTGGTTATCAACAAGTGTAACTCATCAGCAGTGCTCCAGCTTTTAATCCTCCAGTTGACCACGGCACAAACCGCTTTCCTTCGTAACACCATTCAGTGTCTGTCCAGCCAAGTCGTACCTCCTGCAAAGACCGATCCATGGGGCAGCGGTAATTATTCGTGTCCCTGAAACAACTTTCCCTCTCTGTCGATGTGGTATCTCTAGTTACCTGGTCAATTATGACAGGATTTAATTGCGAGCTGCTTTTCGCAGACAGTGTTTAACCAGGATTGAGTAAATGGATGTCATGTAATGATTTTCTGGCCCTCGGCACAATGATGTCTGTGCTGTAGTAATATCTCTGCGTAAACAGGGATGACGAAATGTTGTCATGGAAAATCGCAAGTAACTGAAAATGACTTTTATCCACATGGAATTTCAAATTACATTAAATGTAGTTTCTCAAAAGTAGGCAAATTTTTATTTTTGAGATTTAGTTTATTTAAATGTATTTTTTACTTTGGCATCAGCCAAATGAGTTACAACACAATCCTTGTTATTTCAAACAGCTGCTGCGTGTTTTTATCTGAAAGCTTGAATTCAGTGCTTTATAGACCATAAACTGTTTGTTTAGCCATAATTTCAGTATTTTACCATTATATCATTGACACAAATCATGTTTTCTTAATCTGTAATTGGGCTGAAATTGCACTGTAGCTGCAGTCTCACAATTACTCCTGCACTCACGAGTAATTGTAAAAGCACATCACCTAGGCCTTAAGCTTGTGTTTTTTCAAGTAATTAAATAGAAAATGCAAGTTAAATCGTGCTGAACAACTTGGGTTCCAGTTGCCAACTAACACTGGCGGACCACTGTATACACTGGTCAGATAAATTCCTTAAATTGACTCTCTCTCTCTAAAGGAATTCAGCTGTTTGTTTAATTGTTTTTGTGACAATATGTCCCAGGGTAGTAAATCTTGATAATCGGTGTGTTATGTTGAAATAAATTATGGCTAGAATTTAAACATTTGCTGGACTGCATGGCCAGACCCCAGAGGCATGTCGATCCAGGTGGGTCCCCCACTAGACTCAAAGCTGCTACCAGCTGCTGTCATTACAGCTGGTGCTTTCTGTTCTCATGTAGCATGAGCTAGACTATCATTCACTAAAGCCACTGGCATGTGCTCTCAGTGCCATGTATGTAAGAGTATGTGCCAGCCATTCCTGGGGGCTTTAATGTGGCAGTTACAGGTGAGGGGGTGTTCCGCACACACTGTAGTCCCCGTTGGTGCATGAAGGTCACGCCTGTGCCCCTATTTGGGACACCGCTCAGCACCAACAGTAGATTTACAGCCAGGAGTTCACAGAAGCATCGAGACGGCCGTAAATCACACAGCTGCGAAATTTCAGGAATACCTGGGAAGCATTTTGTTGCTGTCCAGTGAAATGCTGGCCTTGCTTGCTCTGTCTTGAGCCCGGCACCTTCTCGGCCCAGTCCGGCGATGGCGAAGTCGGTGGGAAGTGCCAAAGCCCCAGCATTCCTCCCGCGCCAATAGCTCAGGAATATACACACACTCCTGTTTGCATATGACATTTGTGGAATGGATCCGAGCTTTCGGAAAAGTCGGGGAAAGAGCGCAGTCCAACAGGAACGGGGGACGTGGCAGAGCCGCATGGCATGTGCTTGTGTTTCCACGTTATCATTCCAAGCACTGATCGCTAAAGCAAACATTCTCAGCACAGCAGCAGCCGGACGGGAAGCAGGGAAGGCCTGGCATCACTGGCATGCCGCTGTGATCCTGGGTGCCTGCCGGATGCCGGTCATAGCTGGACGTGGCTGAAGGCGTCTGCACGTGGACAGCTGCCGTCGAGGCCCCGGCAGGACCTCGCCGCACATTCCCATGCCTAACCTCTCACCGCCCCCCTGCTCCGCCTCCGCAGCAGGCCTGCATTTCATTACCTCCCATCAGTCCTGATATATCACATGCAGTCACGGCGACTTGCTTCTCGCACACCCACTCGTGCGAGCGCTGCTCTCGTGAGCAGCGATCCGCTGGCCGGCACGCCGGCACCAAGCCCTGGGCCTGTCTAAAGCTGCCCTCATGCAGAAGTCCACCACGCGCTGTCTGCTCCCATCACCCTCATGCACATCGCCCACGTTGGAAAAAACTCCAGTTTTCCATATTCATCTTGATACAGTCTCAATCCAATCCAGACACCAAATGACCAGGCTAGAGAACACCCCTACCTCACACCCAGTGCAAGGAACCGGGAGGACACCATGACCGTCACTCTTAGTGACAGGCTGAGGTGACTTGCTCCCCTGTCCACGTCTGTATCATCAATTTCAAGTACAGTTCACAGCTCACCAGCAGGTGTCAGCCTCCCCGCAAAGGCACCTGTTTCCAAGCCAGGCCGCCAGAAGGAGACACATCAAACCCATACATTACAATAGGAAGCACATCTTCAGAGGTCAGCAGCTAGGAAGCACAGCTTCAGAGGTCAGCAGGTAGGAAGCACAGCTTCAGAGGTCAGCAGGTAGGAAGCACAGCTTCAGAGGTCAGCAGCTAGGAAGCACAGCTTCAGAGGTCAGCAGGTAAGAAGCACAACTTCAGAGGTCAGCAGGTAGGAATCCAAGCTGCCGTGGTGAGAAGTCTGAGAGAGTGCCATCTTACGGCATCCATCACTCCTGTTGCAATGGTGCCTCTGCCAGTTCAGATTTCACATCTGGATTTGGGTACCTGTGACAGCTGAGCCTCATTTTGGTCTCGTGCTATAGAAGCATCCGGCAGTAACGGGAATGAGCCTCAATACTGCAGCCGCACGGTCGTGTAAAGCACCCTCCACTGGCCAAACTCTCAATATCACAGTGCGACTATCCATTATACCCCAGATGACTCTACATAAATACACCCCAATCCAGGTTGCATGGTACTGAATGTGTCTGTCCTGTTAAATTACAATGGGTGATTGGTGAACCTCATTCGTGTTCAATTCTCACATGAAGAAAATCATTTTTACAAGCTATTTTTAACAAATACTGCCCACATGTCAATTTCAGGCAGGGCTGTTTAAAAGCGCATTCAGCTGTGATCTCACAGATGTTTACAGCACCTTACTGCATTCCACAAGCTTAAATCCAGATCACTGTCCCGGTCTGACAGCAGGGGCTGACAGGTATGTGTGTTGGGGTCCCCATTGCAAACACATACAGTCCCATAAGCTTAGGCAGCTGTACAAAGCTAGAGTGACGTCCAAACTTTGTCATTTTAATGTAATGCTGCAGATCATCACATAAAATGCAGGTATTTTAGGTAAATAGTTTTATTATTTTTAACACAGTAATTGCAGGGCAAATGCCCTTAATTGTTACCCCAGACTCTGAAATAAACAAGGGTGAAAAATGTGACCCTTAATTATGGTTTCCGAAGCCCTGATGTGGTATTTGTGAAGAAATTGCCAAGTCCACTTTCATGTTTCTGGTTCAAGTTCCTGGCGGAAAGCTAAGAGACACTGAATCATGCATCCGAGCAGGACCTCGATGTCAGGCCGTATTTAAGACTTGGCAGGTCAGAGGATGTGCACGATGAGTAACAGCATATAACATTCCTTTTAGCTGAAATGTCCAGTGTATTTATAGCGATTCTGTATAAGTGATGAGAGTTTGTGGCGTTATCAGACTCTTGGGCTGAGACTCGGCAGTTTTCTTCTGCTTGACAGACATCATCATCCATGCGAGATAATGCTGAGAAGGAATGGGTTAATCCCTGGCAGGTACCATCTAACATTAACACGAGGGAATATGTTGACTGATATTTAACCATCTTCATCAATATCAACCCTGTCTTGTCATCTCTGGGTTCAAAATGTCACTACTGTATGTTGGTTAGGTCCTCAAGTAATCATTTAATCAAAAGAAATAGGTTCTCATAATGACTAAATCGGTAGTTGCTTAGCAAAATTTAATTTTCGTTACAGATATCATGAACTTGGCCTTTATTCAGCTGGCTTAAACACAAAATGCAATTTAAAAAATGACTAAATAATCTAAAATCATAGCTATTATGTAAAACAGCGGAATTAAAGACGGGCAACGGCTATGGAAAATTCAGTGTGGAAAATTCTAATTCTATGTTTTAAGAAGCAGGGTTTCTTGCTTAGACAGGTGACCTGTTGGATTTTTGGTGGTCTGGACTTTATTTTTGTTCAACTAAATTTACCCCAGACTACCTTAAACCTGAAAGTTATCTGGCTAAGCAAGAAATCCTCTTTCACGGAACACCCAGTTACTGGAAGGACCTAGGTTAGCTCTGCTTCCCTAGAGGAAAAACCCACAACTTCTGGAGATATACCCTGAATGGTCATCGGAGCTCAGAAGATCATGATGTCCCCAAGGTAAACCCATGGGTGGAGCAGCCAACCAAACTAAAGCAGGTGTTCCTCAGCTGTCAGCCTGTGGTGTGGTGTGCCACTCATCAGCAGGAACCCTGGATCTATCCAGAGGGCAGCTGTATGCCGAGGAAACGGAGGAATGTTTTTATGTAGCTGATTAGTCCAGGAAGTGGGATCTGCCAGCTACAGAGGTGACAGTAGGTGGCAGCAGGGCCATTCCCACCGCAGGAACTCTTTTCAGGAACTAGTCATTTTTAGGAACTCAAGAACTTCTGTCAATTTCCCATCACAAGAACCGGGAATTGTAGTTCCTGGGAGATAGTTCATGGTCCTTTTTTCATCCCTACTCTGAGGAAAGTACTTTTTATTTGACCAGGAACTACTGGGTGGGGCTTATAGCAATAAACTTGATTGGCCACAACCACCAGTACAACCTGTACTGAAGCAGAGGTTACTATAGATATGTTACTATAGGTTACTATTTTTGTATCTCGAGTACATTAAATTGCTGTGTTTTTTGTTCTTACCATATATGTCTTTAAGTCAAACATACACACTGGTGAAATTATATAGAAAAAAAACAAAACTTGTTCATCCTCCATTACTGCAGTAGTTGTGTCTTTAGCTCTTGTGCTACTGACTTAATATTTATAAAGTTTAAGTAACGGCCAAGATTGGCACAACAAACCAGTTTCGATACCGATATGTTAACTGATATATCCAACATCTCTAACCTATGACCTTTTTGCATCAGACCTGTATATTTAGTACAAAGGTTACGATTCCTCTTGTGCAGTGTGAAAGCTACAGTACATGCAAACCTGGCCAGTAGCTACAAAAGTTCCTGGTCCAGACAGCCCAGGTTACAGAACTTTGATGGGAAATCAAATGCAGGTGGGCTGCAGGTGGGCTGCAGGTGGGCTTGGGGCCAGAGAGAGGAGGGTGTCTCGGCAGGTCCCCTGTAGACCTGGCTAAAGGGGGACATCCTTCATGCATATTTACATGGCTATAGCCCCATTTATTGCTGTGATCCGCTTTGTGGGCTATGCGGCGTGTCACAGGGCAGAGTGCCCTTATCACACAGGGATTGCCCCTGAGTGGTCATACGAGAACAAGTGAAAATCCCATGTCTGTTTACTCCCTGCCATTGAAATACAATCTTGGAACTGGCAGCCAAGCTGCTGATCTGGTTGCAGTGCAGGCTGGGTATTTGGGACAGTGATACCATATATAAAAATTATTCAGCTGCACACTGCGGTATTACGCGACTCAGTAAGGGCAGTGAAGGCCTAACCGGCAGTGCCATCGAAATGAGTGCAGCTTTCTTTGGAAAAAACTGGAATCGCAGAAGGAATCTGTCAGGGCCCATTTAGAAAGAGGATTTTAATGGATTGAGAAGAAATGTAATTTTCCAAAAGTGAGGTCCATTGTGTTCGAACAGTGGCATTAAAGGCCACTTAAAATGAAAAAGCAATGGAAGGGAGCTATCGAGTGGTCAACGCCATGGCCGCTTGACCTCAACGGGCGTCCTTGTGAGTTTTCAGGAGTCAGAGATGAGCAGGAACCTCTTATCACCCTACAGCCTTTCACCCTGCTATACAGGAGCTGCCCCTCACTTCCTGTCCATCAACGGCTGTCGACAGGTGACCACCCACCGACGGACAGGCCCGGCCCTGAATGCGGACATCAGCCAAGGCTTTCGCCGCTGTCTCCAATTGGCTGAAGTGTGAGCATAGTCCCTCTGCACCTGCCCCTCACTTCCCGTGCGTTTCCTGAGATCGGCTGGCATCCTCCTGGGCCGATTACCTCGAATTGGCAGCAGGGCAATTCTGAAGTGACCTTTTCCAGCGTAAGACTGATTCCAAGCACCCGTGCCAAGGCTGCTTTGGCTCCACAGGGTGCCAGCGCTTGGACCGGCCCTGGCCTCATGCCAGTGTTGTGCTTGGCCAGATGCAGCAAGTGCTCACGGCTGGCAGGACAACCTCATTTTTGAAAGTACTGGCGGATGGCTGGAAGGTCGTCACACTGAGGGGTAATGATTTAGGACCCAAATTAGGGTTTGCACTGTGCCCCGTTTGTTCCACTGTGTTTATGGATCATTTGCAACTGCCATTTCTCTTTCTCCGGCAGCCGCAGTGCTCCACTAGCTCCGTCCTTTGTCAAGTGACCATTAACTACTTCACCCGAGACAAGTGTGCCATCCAGCGCATGCTGGCTCCCAGTGTACAAGCTTCATCTGGGCACCCAGAACTGCCATGAGTCCCAAGAATCCAGCACTATCACCAGCCATCCAAAAGTCCTGCTGAGTGCCTGAATTCCAGGCCACTTTGCACTAAACACAAAGGAATCCAGGTGGATCTGTTTTTCCGCCAGACAAGGAGAAAACTTCGTTCCATCTTCTAATTTCCTCTCTTCTTCTAAAAGCCACAGCAAAGACCTTCAGTGTTCTCCAGCACCCTGGCTCTTCCAGGCAGCTACGATGACCATTTGGACCCAACAATGTGATACCTTTTGCATCAATCACGTCTTTTTCACAAACTTTGTGAACTCAGCTTTCCAGAAGGGTCCACAAATCTGAAAGATCTAAAAGTATTCAGCAAACAGCACCAGGTCATCATGTAAGCATATGGCCAGTGAAATAGAATCAAAATACATGCTACGACCTTTCTGCCTAACCCTACCCGCTGAGCCCAAATCCCTGCTCATTCTGTTCATTGGAGAAAAAAAAAACAAGATGAACATTGTTGGGGGTGATAAGTATTTGTAAACTTCGGTAGTCAGCATGCTGTCTAAAATTAGTTAAATCCTCCCCTAACGTTACAGAGCAGCGTTGCTCTCTTGGAGCTAATCCATAGCAATGGGGCTACCTCAACCCTAACCCGAACCCTCAACCCTAACCCTACCTCAACCCTAACCCGAAACCTCAACCCTAACCCGAACCCTCAACCCTAACCCGAACCCTCAACCCTAACCCTACCTCAACCCTAACCCGAACCCTCAACCCTAACCCGAACCCTCAACCCTAACCCGAACCCTCAACCCTAACCCGAACCCTACCCTACTGACCATTTAGCCAACTCTAACAGCTGCACTGCCGCCTGACCTCTGACCCTGACCAACACTCACAGCCCTTCATCTGCATCGAGCAAAGTTCATCTTAGGAGACAATTTTAATGAGGGAGGCTGATCTACGTAAAGCCAGCAGAGCGTTTTGTTCCATGAGTCTGTGAGGTTCCAGCCACTGTTTGCCTCTCTTTAGCGTAAAGGACGTAAACATGAACTATGCAAATCCTATGAAACTTCAGCTGTCTTCTTTATTAACTTGCTTCCCTCCAGAAACCAAAGAGCATCCCAGCTGCCATGTGACAGTATTTCAGAAGTAAACAGTGTTTTTGTTAATCATATTAAAAGAAATCTGGACAAGGGGTTTTGTCATTACTTGGATTTGTTAAGGCTGATTTTATCACAGAACCTCTTCTATATATTCTGGCAGAAAGAAACCTTTCCACCAAAGACCGAAAAAAGAAATGATCAAATGTTTTAGTGTGTTCATTAACATATTAGTCAGTCTGATCTTCTCTAAATATGGCAATACTACAGAGTATGTCACATTCAGTCTCAGGGGCCCTGGACTCATATCTCCAACGTCCTTGAATCTTCAGAACGGCTATGCTATTGAGTTGTACTATGGGTTTCTGTCATAAGCTACAGTCATGGTGGTAATTCAAGTGTAGAGCAGAGGTCACTTTCCTGTTTCCGCTTCAAGTCCTATAGTCACATTCCAAAACGCTCTGTTCCTTCGAATGAATCCAAAGTATGGAACAACAGACACTGCGGCATGCAGAGAAGTTAAAATGTGGTATTTATGACTGCTTATTATTCTGACAATTAAAATTAAATGGTAGGTAAGGCCTGTGACTGCTGAACTGTGTACAGCAGAGCTTGACCAAACTGCTGTCAAATATTTGGTATTATAGTATGTGTGTGTACATATCTAAGAGCGCAAGAGCGGGAAAGGTGGAGTCACCCAAAAGAAAACTGCTTGACTACGCCACCTGGTGGATAACTGAGCAACAGGCCTCGCTCCAAGAAAGGTAAATAGTTACTAAGGGTTTCACATATCAAAATTAATTTTACAAAAAAGAAAAATTGGGAAATATATGGATATTTTAAAAAATGGTAACACTTTACCTGACTGGGCACAAATATGTAGTAATAACTACTGAAGTAAAAATCATGAAAATATATAGCTAGTACTTGAGATAAATGATGTGTCACAATTCATTAATGATGAATTAACACAGGATCAGTATGTTACTAAGACTTACTTTATGGTTAATGAATATATAAGTACTATATAATACATAATATATTTTTTGTGCCCCCAAAAAATCTAAGAGAACTTTACTGGAGATGAGATAATATCAACCCAATGTTTCTCAAACGTTTTAAGTTTGCTAAAGGTTCCCCAGGAACCACAGATATGTGAATCAATCTGTTTGGCCGCTTCATATCTCCTGGACCCTGGTTGGGAGAAAATCAGAAATCCACAAAGCAACAGCAAAGATGCTACGATCATTTCAATCCTGGTGATCAGGCACCACAAAGGCTTGCGATTGTACACCAGTTACAGTATCTGCTTCTAAAACTTAACCTGCCGTCTAAAATACACAAATATTGGGAAAGGTGAGAAAAGCAGAAATGAAAACAAGAGATGAGGTAATTATGCAGAGGTATGAAAGTGCATCGCCATTCTGTCGAAATCTGTGTTCACATCCAGATATCTACCAAATTCATAGCCCTGTACATTGCAGTCTCTGTGCTTTTTGGAGACCTCCCTCTCTGTTCTTTTTGGAGACCTCCCGCTCTGTGCTTTTTCGAGATCTCACTCTCTGTGTTTTCTAGACCTCCCTCTCTGTGCTTTTTGGAGACCTCCCTCTCTGTGCTTTTTGGAGACCTCCCTCTCTGTGTTTGAGGTGTCAGCTTTTTTAGTGACTGTGGAGCTCACTAAGCCATACCTGGGATATGTTCTGCATGAGCATGCTGTGACTTTGACCATAGAGGAGAGTTTGTGGGCTAACGTGCTATATGTGCAAGTCTCTGACATGAATACCTCTACACCACGAAAGGTGGTTCCAAAAGATCTTAACCACACACTTCCAAACCCATCTTCCAGGACTTTTGTGGTTGCTTCCACAATAGGAGATCTAGGGGGGGGGGGGGGTAATAAGGATGGAGAGTTATAAAGAAGGGCTCCAACTGGCCCCCCCAACTAGATTTCCTCCAGGCTTGTCTGAACAGGTTTGCAGTACAATGCCTGGTCAGTAGTGGGTGCCATATGATCCTCTGCTCACCCAGCCCAGAACAAACAGTGTCTTGAAGCAAACCCAGTAGATCACTGAAGCTTGCTGCAAGCTGTAGTCACACCACTGGGCAATCACTGGATTGCAGTGAATTATTCTTACTGCTCCCTCACTACCTATTCAGCAGCCTCTCCGAAGAACAAAGATGCAGCAGTAACTGATAACCCACATCAAACTGAAACTGAAATGAACCACAAAATTCAAATGATTAGAAACACATTTGCTTACCTATAAAACACTCTTAGAAAAAGCCATTTGCTTTGATCTGCAGCCTTTCTTTGAAGCTTACTCTGTGAATTTGCCATCACACGTTATAAAAACTTTTTTTTTTTGCCAGAACTGATTATTACTAGCGTGTTGCTCATTTGGGTCTGGTTATGAGTCAGAGAAAGACAGAATTAGAAGCTCTGGTAAATTGATCGGTTGCTGGCATTTGATCGCGAGCCCGACACCAACGAGCACTTCAGGTAATGAAACCTAAACAGGCCAGTTAAAGGTGTCATTATTAGGCTTTAAATAGGGTCGACCGAGCGACGTGGGCAACACGAAGCACTGTGCCCTTGAGGAACGGCATCCACGGGGTGTTGGGGAATCGGGCTGCGTTTGCTGCACTTCGTTGAGTTTGGGGGGTTCACGTCTCGTTGTAACTTTTCTTAAAGGGACCCTGCCTGCATTTTGCGTCGTGCTGCTTGAATAGTGCTTTTGTTCTGCCGGCCCGCACTGCCCCAAGGGCATACATTCACCTCCCAACTGGACACATTTTTATAAGTGTCAGTGAGAAAGAAGCACATTCGCACGTGGGCGGTGTTTATCAGCACCACCGCAGCTTCAAGGGATCCGAATTTTAGCGAGGACTAGATATTCTTCACCATAAAATAATTTATTGTACAAAATAATTTTAAAAAATTAGAAAAACAGCTGCAATCCATCTGTAGGTGACTAAATGACTAAAATCCTTCTGTAAAAGACTCACAAGAGTCTTCCTGATATACTGGCCCACCCCCACTTTATTTCTTTTTCAAAATTTTCTCTTAGATGTTCCAAGCAGTAAAAGCTGACAGCCCACATGGTCAAAGGGTACCTTTATAATAATAATGAATACTTCATTGATTCCCATGGTGAAATTCACTTCTTAGCTCCCCCAGCATGATCTCTGTAGCTGAGAGCAAGCTGGCCGCAAAGGGCAGCCACCCAAAGCAGCACCCAGGGAGCTGGGGGGGCTAAGGGTCTCGTTCAAGGAGCCACGACCTTCTGATCCCAGGCACAGAGGCTCCGCCCACTGAGCCACACGCTGCCCCACAGAGGCTCC
>JABFEB020000002.1:5206575-5224222 GCA_019775895.2 Stomatorhinus ivindoensis | reverse complement strand
TGCATTTGGGAACACTGGGGACCACAGATGGGGAATGCTAGGGGCTGCATTTGGGGACACTGGGGACCACAGATGGGAATGCCAGGGGCCACATTTTGGAATGCTGGGGGCCACAGACGGGAATGCCAGGGGCCACAGGTGGGGTGTTAGCAGTGCAATGGGAAATGGCCCTCAGACCAGAAACTACTCTGTCAGGATGCTCCGGATAGGATCCAAGGTGACTAATAACAATCACCATAATAATAGCAGATATATATTTTATTGTATTTAAAGTGGGAAATTCATGGGTGCATCTCAGAAATGGAAGATCCAAAAAGAATTAGGAGCACATAAATCAGGACTTCCATTTTATTATTGTTTAGCTGACAT
This sequence comes from Stomatorhinus ivindoensis, assembly GCA_019775895.2. Lineage (NCBI taxonomy): Eukaryota > Metazoa > Chordata > Actinopteri > Osteoglossiformes > Mormyridae > Stomatorhinus > Stomatorhinus ivindoensis. Next base: position 5,223,853 of record JABFEB020000002.1, on the reverse strand, counting down.
CCTGCGTTTTATTTTTACTTCAGATAATTTGATGTTTCACTGGAGTAATTTGGAAAATTTGTTTTTATGGGAACAACAGAAGTTACCTGCTGGCTCTTGAAGTGACTCTTTGCCTCCACCTGGTCTTCTTTACCTTCCTGCCGTGCAGCATGTGCACAGGAGTCACGTGCTGTGGCTACGCTCCATGACACGCTACACAGCCCCAACCCCAAGGGCCCACCCGGGTGGATAAAGCTGCCCAGGGAGGCCGCCCGCAGCCCCGCTGCCAGCCTGCTCTGAGGTAGCGCTCTCCTGGTGTGATCTTTCTGCACGCCTGCCTTTTGCCTCAGTGGCCATAAGCATTTTAACCACAGGACACCTTCTGGCTACTGTCACTTATGCTAAGCTCATTATCGAGTGTTTTAAAGGGGTTTCTTAATATGATTTCTGCCTCCAGATATTTGCATAGTTAAAACGCCCTATAATGACATTTTTTGCCAACCTCTTACCCTTTAATTTAAAAGGAGAGGAAACAGGGGGGAGAATGTGCTGTCTGAGTTATCCCTGAACCTCCAGGTTAGGGAATATGACCTTCATCACTGTGAGCAGAGCAATATTCCTTAAAGCTTCCAGATGTTTCCTGGCGGTCCGCGGCAATGCATCCTCATTGGCTGCCCAAATCACAGAGGCCGGTAACCATGACGCCCAAACCCTTTGCTCAAAAGACTCCGCAAGACCTTCAGGTGAGAGTCGTCACTGGCTAACCCTCTAACTGGGTCTCATGTAGCCCACAAGGGCAACCAGGCCGGAAGCCAGTGAGTCAGTGGAAAGACATGCTGCTCAAACAGCCCACCAACAGGATGGCTTCCACACAGAGCCAGACAGTCTGCTCCAAGCACGTTGCATGTCCCAGACACCTTGCATTGATCAACCTAATTCCACAGCACATGCAAGTCTAAATAAAGTTCAGGATGTGTTGGCTTGTGTTGTGGGAAGAACATGCAGCTCATTTATTAAGTATTCTTAGTATTCTATAGACAAGAAATAGGTGGGATTTAAGACACAGTCATTATTGAACTACTTGAGTTAATATGACAGATTAAGGCTAAAAATAAAAGTAAAAACCTCACAATTAACATAACAGCCATTTTTGATGAACACATCAGTAGTGAGGGTTAGTGGTAATAATTTTCCGGACAAAAAATGTTTTAAATATGCATCATGTTCTAAGACGGGAAAATGAGACGTTGCTCGAACCAATGGCCCAGCAAGACGGACTATGTGAAATGAGTCAGTCACGCTTAACGTACGACAGTCTGAACGATTTAAAGGAGGACTTAGGCCACCCTGGGTGACTGGAAGGTCACTTTGTGCGTTTATCGCATCCACAGGTCCCCCTTCCAAGCAGACAACACCAGGACATCACCCCCTCCAGACGAAACACAAGCATCGACCGACCAAGTATATGCCGTGCAATGAAAACCACAAACTTACCGGGACTTTTAACTTTTTTTCTGTGTAAAGAGTAGACTGACCCAGGAACAGCGCAAGGTGCTGATTAAAAGTTTACTTCAGCAAGACTGGCTAAAACAGCTAATATAACAGATCATGCTGCTTGAATACCTATGCAGGCAGCGGGAAACTGGCCACTTTCTTTCCACACACGGTAACGCAATTTTCATGCGTGCTAAAGGATTAGCCCACTGCAGGAGAATTTGAAGAGTTATTCAGAAAAACTGCATTAAAGTACTCGCTCCAAGCAACATGGACGAAAATACTTGTCAGTTTGATAAACGATAGTGGCCAGTTTTTGACAATTTTCCGGAACTCTGCCTAAGAGCCCACAAAGATTAAAATGCTGATATCCACCAACCCCCCCCCCCCCAACTAGGTCATTTGAGGGGCTGATTTTTCAGCTGCCTTTGCCATAGTGCCGAAGGTGGGAGGTACACCACATCAGCTGAAGAACAACAAGTCACCCGTAATTTAGAAAGCAGTTAAGTCAGTGTTCAATTCGGCAGTGCTTCAAGGTGACATGACATAAGATGGATATATTCATATAATCCAAAATCATTCATTTTGTTTGGTTAAAGTTACGGTTAAGGCAGACATTATATCCCTATATATATCCCCATTTATATACTTAATCAGTGTGTGTGTGCGTGTGCGTGCGCGTGTGTGTGTGTACTTTAACCACAATGAAGATGGACAGCTTCTTGCCTTCTCACACTTGAGGCCAAAGAGGGAGACCTAGGTTTCTGTCACAGCGCAGAGGGATTCCCAGGAGAGCTAGTAAGATGGCTGTGTCCTGCTGTGTCCTGCTGTGTCGTCCTGCTGTGTCCTGCTGTGTTCTGCTGTGTTCTGCTGTGTCCTGCTGCCTTTGTTGTCTTCCAGTGTGAATAACAAGGAATTATGTAAAACGGCTGCAATCAGAAGAGCTTCTGTAACAGAAGGGATGTTTGTTTTTAATGCTGCCATTTAGCACAGAAAATCACAACACAACGAGAGCAGGATGCACATTTCTCTAAATACAACGAAGCTTAATTGTTCTGAGTTTGTGTGGCCAGGAGAGGTGGGCTGGTGCCACACAGAAAACCACACACTTCCTGAGAAGAAGAGGACTGTTTGGTCGCAGCGCATATGCATGAATAAACCTCACTCCATTATGTCTGGTAATGCAGTGATTATAAATCTCAAAAAAACACAGAGCAAACCAAATAAGGCTCTGGGGGAGCAGGCCTTGGGGGGCGGGAAGAAGGGACAACCAGGGAAAGAAAAGTGGAGGAAAGGAGCAACGGGGACGAGGCTGGGCAAGGCCTCTGGGCCGAGGTTTGGCATTCTCCCTCCCCTGCCCCGCCCCCGCTCGCTCGCTCACTGCTGCAGCCCATGTTCTGCCATCCGCCACATCCACCCACCCAGCAGTAGGAATGCGCAGAGGAAGAGACGACAGACGACCATCCTGTAGACGATAATTACCAGATTTTTTCTGGCTGCTGTGCAAGTCTGACACATCCCATGACATGATCAGCACTGCCTCACAGAGGACAAAAATCACATGGGATTAGGACAGCGGCAGTCAGGATAGGCTCCCTCCTGCCACTGAAGTCGCAGATGATTTTGTCAACTGTAATTGTCATCTCCACTGCACTGTCTTGTAGAATTAAATGACAAAACGCCTGTCTTTGAATGAATGCTCCCCCACTCGTTACTGCAGAAGCAAACGAGCCACGCCCCTTCTGCTCCCAGCCAATCGTGCGGCCTCTTAGACACCAACCCGTGCATAATGTGACCTTCTCCGTGCTCAAAGACCAGCTCTGAGGACCAGTCTGGAAGCATAACTGGACCAGGATAAACCCAGTACTGTAGTAATAGTTGGATTATCTCCCAGAGCACTCTGCGGTATCACAGGGAAGTAAATATAGTCTTTCAGCAGAATGTAATGATGGACAGTGCTTGTGCTCTCTAAGCCTGAGGTCGGACAACCAGCGCTTGTCTGCACACTTTGGAAGGAACAGCCCTCGATGTCCCGCTATTTCAAGAATCCTCCTCATCTATAAACACATTCATATTCTTATAATTAATCAAGCGGAGTCATTTGTCATTAAGCAACAATGTGTATCCACAGGCGTCATGTGCCTTGCGCCTCAGTGCAGCATCTGCACACCTCCTCTCTCCATACAGGGAACTCTCCACACCGTATTTACATGAATCAGCTAATACACAGTTATATTACGCAGTTTCTAAACAGGCGTGACTTGCACAGTTTATGCTATGTATTTGTAAAGCTAGCTGTAACGGGGGAAAAATCCCGGCTGAGTGCATGAGACATTACAGCAGGAAACAAGGCCCTTAACCGCCCATGCACTAACCCAGGACACCCACAGCATCTGAACTCCAACTCAACACCATATGTGTTGAGTTGGCTTCCATTTAATTGCCGAAAAGTATTAGTGCTGTAATGCACAGTGCAAATTCACCTGTTCACTGGCCCAGCTGAACTGCAAATGACACGCGTATGTGTCTCACACTGCATTTTTAATGAAGAGTAAGAGGAGACAGTGAAGGCGGCGGGTCGGAGCTGCATGCTCCGTCGCACTGGCAAGGTCTCTCCTAGAAGAGATGTGGGCCATTTCACGATAAGTGGAGCACTTTAAAACTAGTGCAGATGGAATCGTGCAAAAGAGATGTGAGCTATGGGGAGGTTCAGGGTGTTTAAACTTGAAAAACACTTGAGAAAGGAAGGTCCTTTTAAGAACAGACAACATCTATTCACCGACCAAAAGTTGTGAGAATAAAAAAAGATGATGAAGAGGTACTCTCATGCATCTTGGGCAGCTCATGAATATTTGAATTGTAATAATATATATAGTTATAAATCCTAATGTAAAAAACAATATAAACAAAGTGCATCAAAGAGAGGAAAAAGTGAGAATTATGTGCCAGTGTTCATTAGCTTCTGATTTGTCTGTGTGGTTTGGTTCCTTTGGCCTGGATCTGAGCAGCGAGAATCATCATGTGACCCAGCAGATAACCTACATAGGACAGCGGGGGCAGACTGGGGTCAGCGCTTTAATGGGAGCAGGAATTAAACACACAACCGTGATGGGCTGCCTGTTGGGGGTGGGGCAACGAGGAAGGAAACAGCGGTCGACCCCCCGGCGGCTAAACAAAGGCCTTGCAATCTGATAACCTCCCCCTCCTGGCCCCCCCAGGCTTGGTGGGGGGGGCTCTAAAAGGATACAGGGCGTCAGCAGGCACCCCACTACGCACTACCCACTACGCAGCGCCACAGAGCAGGGCGTCAGCAGGCACCCCACTACGCACTACCCACTACGCACTACCCACTACGCAGCGCCACAGAGCAGGGGGGCAGCGCACACTGACCAGCACCTGCACACTTCTCTAGTCACATACTCCATGGTGAAGCCCCCCCCCCAGTCTGGCTCATTCACATCACAGCAAAGTCATCGCCCCCTTCCCCACCCCCGACGACCCCCCTCCTTTGCCTCTCACTCTGGTGACAGCAGTGGGTTACGGAGAGAGACAGACAATACCCCGTCGATGGCGGCCTACCCTCTGCAGGTCACATACACCATGGCGGAAAGGCAACCCCCCCCCGGCCCCCCACTGCCCATCCACCCTCACCTCGCATGCCACTGACAAGGTTCCGGGGGTGGGGGGGCCGTAGATAGGCTCCACTCCCAGTCGACTCTACCCTCTCTGTGTCACATACGCCATGGCTGAGCCACACATGGCGGGCAGCACCCGTGAGGCTGGGGGGGGGCACATACCCACCCCATGGCCGATTCATATAAGGCTGCCATTCCACCTTCCCGGCCTCTCTTTGTTTTGCTCATGGATGCTTCCGACAGCATAGCAAGGAGAGGAAGTGCCCCCCCCAGCCTCAGACTGTGCACCCCAACGGCCTCCAAGGCGACGTGGCCATCGTCCAGCAAAGCCGACTTCAAGACTTCCTCTGGCTTCTGCATGGTTTTCTAGTGATTAATGTGTGGCTTTACTCTCTAGCTGAAAGCCAGTCAGTCACTGGAGGCTAACAAGTAGAAGACCACAAACTCACAAATGCCACTCAGACTAATATAGTGACATTCTGCTAATAAGCTCATTACTCTAAAGGTTCTAGATAAGAGGACATTTCCTCTGGCTCGGTGAGATGTTTATCATACCGTAACGTTAATCCACTATGCCACAATTCACATATTTCTCATTGTATCTGCTTCTGGTATTTTACATACAGACATCAGAGAGGAAAGTGTGGTGACATTGCGGTACATGGCCTCTCCCTTTTATGATGTCCTATTTTGAATGAGAGAGGGGGGAAATGTGCCAGAAACCAATCCAGAAACGTTCCACGTTTGCACAGGAAGACACGGCTCTCCAGTCAGCAAACAGCGTTCTCTATTCTCTCTCACGCTCACTTTTATATGGGCTTTCCTGGAGCTTGGCTGATTATCGCCAAAATGCTGGTCGCACTAATGTTCCATGTGGGTCACAGGGCCACACAATATTCTCGTAATTAACCAAAAGTAAACAAGGCATGGCAGAGAAGATTTTAATGAATTGCCGAGTTCTCAAATCCTCCACAATACGTTATTCATCTCTAATGAGAAGCGTGTCATTGTGTCGCCAATAGCTTCGCCCACTTACATCGATAAATATAGCGTGGTAGGATCCGATATTTTGGTATTAAATGGAAACCAGCTCAGTTCACAAAGGCCCCAGTCGCCACACTGAAATCCCAAACTGTACTTGCATAACAAACCTTTTACACAATACATTGACTCTGCTTGACAATTCTTGCTTCTCTATAACTATGACACTATGCCACCCACAGTGAAATCTGTGCTTCACTTTCTCAGAATCATTACCAAGGCCTATTGTGGGGGAGCAACTCTTTGTGTCCCTAGTAGATTCTGTCCAATCCAGAATGCCACCAAACCAGGATGACATCAGCTCTATCCTGATTGGCAGTTCAACAAAAATCTGAATGGTGGCATTAGTGAATCCATCTGCTTCACCACTAGGTCTATTGTGCAACAGTGGGAAAGCTGCACTAACAATGACAAGATGGAAGACTTCCCTCAAAACTTATGACACTGTGAAATTACATAAAATTATGGGGTAAAGCATGCGTGTCGCCGCCATTAAATCTGAGGGGGAAGTGCCCCCCTCACGTTTCATAATTATTCGTTTGCCCCCCCACACATTTAACATAAAATATTAGTTCACCCAGCGCTGTTTCTAATGCTTTGTGAAAGTATCCATTCCACTTGATCGATATGAGAATACACATACGCCATCTAATTCATTTTTTTTATTTTGGGGGGTGGTTCCCATACCCCCGCCAGTGTGTCCCCCCCCCACATTCAAAATGCTTCTGACGCCCCTGGGGTAATAAAAATCCAGATCTTAGAGAAACAAATGACATTATTTTGTTGCGAGAAACAAATATGTAAGTCTTGTCAGTCTATAGATGCCATTACACTTTAAACATCAATGAAAGACCTCTTTTAAGTGTCCCATCCATCGCATGCTAAGGTGTCAGAAGCCAGGCCCTGCTGGGACCATGGCAGCCTTTCCAGCTTCCGCCTGTCCTAGATCCTGATTGTCTTCCTTTCACCTTTCCTTTTGGGTAGAATCACCCTAAATTAATGTCCAGTCCTTCCATGCAAGGAGCCAGAGAGATCCGGGGGAAGGAGTCAAAATCATCTCTTCTTGCCAACAAACAGATCTACCTCATACCTCCGAGGAATGACCAGTAAGGAGTGCAGCTTAGCAAGAACTCCACTGCATGATGATATCTGCTGGTTGCAGAGCATTTCATGAACATCACAGCAGAGAGTAGCCACAGTAGCAATGTGAGGTGCAGCCCCAACCACCATCACACAGCCCACGAAAAGCCGACGGTCTGTCACGTCAGACACTTAACCTACTGAGGCATCAGCTCAAATACTGTATTTGAAATTAATTCCAAATATCAGCCAGTGTGTTCTCCTAAATATCGGGCAGTGTGTTAGTCTAAATATCATACGGTGTGTTAGCCTAAATATCGGCCGGTGTGTTAGCCTAAATATCATATGTTGCGTTAGCCTAAATATCATATGTTGCGTTAGCCTAAATATCAGCTATGCATGGAGACACAACCTGCGCCACTGGAAATCTAAAATAACCTCTGCAAAAAACAGCGATTTTCCATTACATTATTGTCTTTGACAGCTCGGATTGGAAAAAAGGTCCATATTTTCCATGACCAGAGCACGCAGCACCCTGTTTATGTTATGATTATAGTCATAAATATTACTCTTCGCAGGTGAGCAGCTGGTTCAGGAGTGCGTGACGTGGCAGCACCGCGTAAAATGAATCACTTCCATCCAAATAAGCCTGTGACGTTTCTGCTGGATGTCATTTTAAAGTCTGTATTATAGCTGTAAATGAACATGACCATTTGAAGTAAATCTCAGCACAATCTCAGGGAAATGAAAAGGGGAGACACTCGTCCAACAGAGGAACAGATGTCTCCTCTCTGTCTCGATCGATTTAGTAGCGTGATTTTGATCATACAAACACATTTGGGACCGCAAACGTCTTCCAAGATCAGCACTTTTTCTAATCCCCTGGACAAACAAGGCGTCTAGTCGAATCAGGAGTCATTTCGGGTCTTAAAGAGGAAAGAATACAGTGAAACAAAAACAGGTTTGGAATTCTGTTTATGTGACATCTGAGTGTTAAACTGAAAGATTGGGCTCTTTTTCTCACAGAGATATTGGCCAGAAATGGATTAGTGCAGTGTGCATGCCATTTCGACTCACACGACTACAGTAGTAGCGTGAGAGTCCTGCCGTGCTTGACCATATGTAGCCACTTAACAGTAATACAAAGGGATTCTGACGGTACCGGCAGCACAGAGTGGTCACTTCCAGATCTTTAAGATGACCTGTATTACACGGGCATGTTCCTCCTGCACCACCATTCTTTCGTTAACTTCTTTCAGAAGTCCACCCTTGCAGAGTGATCCTTTAAAAAGAATTTATTTAGACCCCCTGCCCAGAAAAAGTATATATATATATATATATATATATTGTGTGTGTGTGTGTGGATTACATTTATATTACATTGTGGGGACCAAATGTCCTGTTGTTTTGAGATTGTGGGGGGTATTTTTCAGGTCCCCACTAAGATCTTTGACTGCAATCAAAAAACTAAAAATGCCAAATGTCTTGTACAGTATTTTGTTCTATCTATGAAACCTATCGCAATGGTTAATCTTATCCGAAATGTACGATTTGTGACTCATGATCATGTCCGAAGATGCGACGATTGAAGTAAACCCCATTCAAAAATACATATTTTATATTTGTTGTTGTTCATAAAATAAATATATAATTGGGCCCAGTAATTGTACAGTCTCGAATGCCGCCCAGGCCTTTTCCCAAATACATGTTTTGCGATTTCAAAAGTACTAAATATAAGGGTTCACCGTCCGCGATTCACTCGGAGCTCCAGTAGTCTGTGGTGAAACGCGCCATTTACAAGGCTGCGGTCCGTGAGCGCGCGCTGATTGGCCCCGGCTGAGGGTGTGCTCGCCGCGTGGGCTGGCTTTTACAGACATCGATTCAATTAAACCACCATATTCTGGGCTGTGATCTAGGTAAAGCTTCACTCTCCCTTGTAGGAATGTGGAAGGATCCAGCAACATCGTAATTTTAGGCTGTGTCACTCACTGCTTCTTTACTAGTAATTTCTCTTACTAACGACGCACGCGTTCAGGGGAATACAGTACGCCGCCGGCTTCAGAGTAAACTGACTTGAGGCAGCAGGATAATCAAGCGAATTTAAGGAATGCAAAAAAAGTTAATGGAAAGAAAAAAATCCAGCAAACATAATTTAGACATTTCCAAACATTTGCGTCGGTAGACGTTTCCTGTTGCTAGTAGTCGCTGTACGTTGCGTCGGTGATCTTGTGTACGTTGAGATGGCACGTTTCTAAACGTTAGGTAATGTGTTGAGCAAATGTCCGCCGCAGAACTGGCGGATCGCACAACACAAGCCCATCGCAGCGATCGTGAGCAGTTCCAGACACTCTGATTCACTGCTTATGTGTCAAACGTCGCACGATTCATTACTCTCACACGGCATGGTCCGCATCAAATCGATAAACAATGAAATAGACATGTATTTTTTGAATTATGTGACTGATATATTTTTAATTCCACATTATTCTGAGAAACAATCCTTGCCTCATCTGCTTCATATTCTGAGACAAAACTGCCAGTGGCGGGAAATTAAATACTTAGCATAAGGTATAGCTATTATTTTAAGTTTTACCACATCCTGGCCACTTCAAAATGTGTATTTAATATCCTGTAATCATCACGACTATAAATAACTAATGTCAAATATAGGTTGTTTTGTCATTAAGCAGCATACATTTTTAATTGTACTATGACTGATCAAGGATCGCATCATCGTATTCTGCACAAGCGTGCAAGACATCACAGCCATTCAGATTGTGCGCTTTATTTCCTAAGGTTCCCAGCGCTCCGACTGCACAGACTCTGAATGACACCACTGAGATGGATTCTGCTTCAAAAAGCCACAAGTGACCTCAGCTTAGCCCAAATTACCCCAGAGCTCTGGGCAGAGACCACCACATCCCTCGTCTTTGTGTGACACCCTGTGAATGGAGCAGCTGCCTTTGGGGCAGAGTGGATGGGCGAGTTTGCCTACGTGTGTGTGCCCGTGTTCGTTGGTGTGTGTTTGGTGGGGGTGGGGGGCTATAGGAGGCTATAGGAGAGCGGTGCAATCTCTGTCAGCCATTACCACTGCTGCCCTGTTCCCCCCTGTGCGAACCTGCCGTTTCTTGGGCCACTTGAACATAATGAAAGGCAGACAAAAAGCGTCTCTCAGACTGAGGTCCAAAATGTCTGAATATGGATTAATACATCACACGTGGTCAATCAGCCTCCAGCAACAAGCTGTACCAATTATCGTATTTATTCAACTGTGTATTAAGCCAGATATAATGTTTTAGATGCATGAGGACGCTTGTCACTAATCATTTGGGCACAAATCGCTTCTCAGCACGTCTCGTTTGCAGCACATCCCACTATTGGCTGTAACTGCTCAGTTAATACAACACTGCCTGATACCATCAAGTATCCATGCCGCATTCTTCCGTCTTGGTCTTCAGGTCTTTCACGGGCAACAAATGAACCATTTATGTCACAGATTCTGACATTAAACTATACATGCTTCTTGCCTTGAAACCTGATTTTTCTTTTGGAAAATGGCTTCCACACAGTTAAAAGCCATCGTGATGCAGTTAACTATGTTCAAAGACTTTCCTAGTCACTGTAACTACACATAGCAGTTCACAAACAGCATGCCTAGCAGTAAGTATTAAAGAAGCCGCCTAAGCAGTGGACTTATTACACACTGCATGAATGTAAAGGTGGCAGGGGATCTAGCGCAGAACACACACCGCATTAAATGTACACAACGGGAAAACTGCGCTTCGCTAACCTTCCCTATCCATAAACGTGCGCACGATCACCTAACATCACTGTTGTGCACATTCACAAGCTCCGGTGTCGATGTGTATGCAGGAAAAACATGGGGTTGACTAAAACAGCGGTTTTCCTAAGTGTTTTATTCTGGCGCTACCATTCACCTCGTGGGGAAGCCTTTCACCGAGAGTCGTGTTTTTCTTGGATGCAACACACTTCTCTCGTCCAGCTCTTTCCTCAGAAAAGTGTCTCGCAGCTGTCCGTTACTATAATGCCTGTCACTCGGGTGCTGTGGCGGCCGGCTCCCTGTAAGCGAAACTAAACGCCGCAGTCCCGAGGGAAATGTGCAATTTACTTGTCAAGTATGTTCAGGCTCTCTGGAAGGAGGCATTGTGCTGATGGCACCAGATATCGACCGCCGCTTGGCACGGGGGGCGGGGGGGGGGGGGTGCACGTCGGCATAGTGGAAAATAAACACACCAACATCTGTTTTCCAGTTTGCGCCACTATACGTGCTCATCATTGTCGTGAACATAATGCTACGTAACAGCCACTGTAGTCCGTGCAGCTCAAACGTGTTCGTCTGTACAGCACGTATGAATTAGGCTAGGGCACACCCTCGCTTCCTACCCCGCATATACATAGTCAGATTTCGGTACTCCTGCTAGCAATTGTATACAGGTCAATACTGTAGTCTGCAATAAGTGTGTTATACAAAACAAGTGCATTAATGTTAGATATAAAGTTTGTTGGCATAATAAGCATTGTACCGGCTATAAAAGTTTTTTTTTTGTAACTAAGAGGTTTCGGATAATTTGTAACGTGAATCGCCGTCTACATATAGGCCTACACGCTTCACAAGTTAAGTTTATTGCAAGTAGGGACAACTTTCACTACGGACACGCCCCTCAACCTTGGACGTGGATGTCTGCGCCTGTGATTGGTCGGGAGGCACGAATGACAACACCTGCTTAACTCCTTCATCAAAAATGACACCAGGGCTTCGGGAAATATAGGCAGCATCCATCCTGTCTCTACAGTCACTCTCACCCGTATCGTGAGCGGCGATTGCAACAGATCTAGCAGGCAAAACTGGGAGATAACCTCCTCTTGCCGCAGAAAGCAATTCACTTACTTGTTCGTTGAAGTTACAGAGTAGATCTACATATATATTTTTTTAACCAGATATGATGGTGAAATTTGCAATAGCGCTCTTGGTCTTTTCAGCCTTCGAGAAAGTAGTGGGGACGGATATGATCGATGTTCACGAAAACCCACAAGAAAAACCGGCAAACCAAAAAGGACGTCTGTCTCTGCAGAACACAGGTAAGCGGCCGCGTAGCGCTGCACGTTGGAGCGATTTGGGATCCGGAACCCATGCAAGCCGCTAATGAAAACGGCACCAAGCTGTGCGGCTCCTACTATATACACGTGCTTTGCAGGACGGCAAATTTAGCGCTTGCTAAGTAACACTTTCGTTGCCTGTCCCCTGTGAAAATGCCATATTTGTGTGCGCACTGTACACACGAACATGGGCAGGAGTGTCTGGGGTGCCGCGCGTGGCTTTGCATTTTCCGATTAAAAAGAAAGTCGACACCTTGTAAATACACGGGAACAGAAATTCAATATCTTAGTAAACTATTAATAGAACAGCACAAGGTAGGCTAGGTAATGTATACGGTCCCACTTCTTAAAGCAGTCTGCGAATGTGCTTGATTTCTTACAAGTTATTTTCAAGGGTAGTTTACGGTAAATGCGGTGGACGTGCTGAAGTGTAAAATAACGCTAATGCCAATTTATATAACGCACCATCATGGGCAAGTTTATTTAAAGCGTCCGCTATGATAATCTTCATCATGTAGGCTATAAAAAAATGGCCCAAAATAAGCCAATGATATTGGATTGTATTAGGCAGAATTCGTATGATTGAACGCGTCCTGCACCGGGGGAATACTGTCATTCATTTAAATCGGTGTTATTTGCTGCCTGATTATTCCCAGTATAGAGGGTGAACGTGCGGCTCCGGTCACATATTATGCGGAATGATGTAATACCCTTGCCGGAGACGGGTCTGTGATCTCCATGCGATCTGTTCTCTGGTACATTTACCGAATGCCTTCGCTGCGCCTTTATTGTCTCCTTATCGATATTAAAATATTTGTATGGGAGGTTGTGCGGATACTTGTCATTACCGACAGGACTTTCGACGTGACCGTACACCTCTCCCCGTCCTTCTGGCAGTAAAATAAGCATATCCAGCACAGGTTCTCAACGCTTAATCCCTCCGTCGCTCACTTCACCGTGTAATTCAATGCACGCAGCGGCGGCTTGTGAGACCCAAAAGCCATTCCGGTACAAAAGCCAACAAGCGCGGCGGACGGCGCCTCTCGGTTCCCCAGCGCCCGCATGCAAATCCGGCCCTGCGCCTCTCCGTCGCAAAAGCAGTATGTCTGTATGTCCTTGAGCAGAAGCTCTTTTTACTGCGCAGTTTTTTCAACGCTTGCAAATGTTACGATTTAGTTTTATGCAGTATAATTACGAAACTGCAATCGGAAAGACTCTCCGAAGTTCACATGGTAATGAAGTTTAAACTAGTAACCATTAACTATAAAGTAACATTATCAACACGTTTGTCACTCCCTGGCGTTTAGCTGCTTTGCTGCAAAGTCGCGTTTTGGTCAGACTGGGGACCGCTTGCGTTTTAGACGAGCTGGAAATAGAAAAGCCTTGCTACGACCTTTCAGGCAGGGTTTTTAATAATCTGCACCACTATATTAGGCTATTTGGTGTATGCACACCTTGTGCACAAATCACGTTTTCCTTCAGTCGGGTAGCGTGATTTTTCATACACGAGGAATTCTGATATTCTTATTTTTAAAACTGTCTGGTTAGTTTATTTACTGAATTAAACCGTTAACCCCGCCACCGTGCGAAAAACGCCGTGACATTACTTTAGGTACTGACATTTTTAGGAGTACGCGCAGGATGGGCAGGCTCCCTCTTCTGCTGTCATGCGGGATGAACGATAACCGGCTCCGTGGATCTGAGGGAATCTTGTCAATGTTGGCGCTCATCACTCGCCTAATCGCGTAACAGATGGTATTTCGCCAAGCGACCGTCTCTCTCCGCGGTGTTAAAAATAGACGACTGCAGCAAAGGGGCACCCCAAAGGTGCGAGAGGCCTCCTTCGCAAAGTCCCCGATTAAGTTCACGTGTTAATCCACCAATCCGTGTGCTACCGTCCGCCGGTGCATACGAAATGCACACGTGTTGGCCGGTGTAAAATTATGCACAGGTACAGAGTGTGTGTTCGGCTATGCGGATTAAACATACGTTCTGGCAGGTAAAAAAAAAAAAGAAGAAGAAACAGCAACAACATTTATCTGTTAAGAGCTACATCCTAAGTCAAGGTAGGAAACGGCCTCTGCCTTAAAGTGACACGCGCATTAGTAGAACCTGGTGATGGGTAAAAGTGAATTAACCCCAGATTGGCTTTCAGTGTCTCTTGCTGCTTCAACAGCTAGACGCACTTCATAGCGTCACTCGCCATATCCGTGGAATCTCCCAGAAGTGCCGGTTTGGCCCCTGGGCTCAGACTGCATTCCGGACCTGCGTGGACACATGACACGCTTTGTGCTGTCCATCCATATACATTTAATGGCCTCTTGCACACTTTAACGTATCAGCCCGATGACCCCGTACTGACACAGGAAATAAGAAAGCCTTCCATCCATGGTGACCCGTCTGCCAGCACAGCATGGTGTCCGTTAGCCCCAGCCAGCGAGCCTCTGGCCGAGATCAGCCTCTGCCCGAGACCAGCCTCCGCCCGAGATCAGCGTCCGGCCAGTGCAGGCACAAAGGAGGAAATCTCCGACCCACTGATGTGCTTCTGTGTGTGTGCCAGGCCCATAAATTATCCACACGGCCTGCGAACCCAATCTGGATCCATTACGCCAAAGCACCTGCCAGATAAAGTTTTCATGAAAATATTTTATATATTATATTAGCAGTGTAATCAGGAGCCCTTCCATCTGAGCTGTCATCCTCAAAAAAGAGCACCCGTGTGGTTTCTCTCCTACCTTTGTGGACCTTTCCTCTCAAATGAAAATGTTTGTGGGATTCAGAGTCCCCTGGGTGTAACACATGACCATGTTCCTTGTTGGTCAACCACACTGTTCGTGGCCACCACACTGACACTGTACATGGCTCTTCCCCCACCCCCCCAGCCGATATCCAGCACTGCTTGGTGAACGCGGGCGACGTCGGTTGTGGGGTCTTCGAGTGCTTCGAGAACAACTCCTGTGAGATCCGTGGCCTGCAGGAGATCTGCATGACATTCCTGCACGATGCCGGCAAGTTCGACTCCCAGGTATGTCCCCCAAGCTGGGCTGAAGATCTGGCATGCTACTCGGTGGACAGTCTCGCACCGCACAGGGCCCATCGGAGCGACCTCTCGCCTGTCTGCGAATGGGCGAGCCGAACACAGAGCAGCAGTGTGCCTCTGCCTGAAGGAGGAGCCAAATTATCACGGTGTATGGGCCGGATCTGTCAGCCAGAATGGGCTCTACCTCGCTGCCATGTGTAATCCTTTCCCGTGTGTAACGGAAGAGTAATGAGGGAAACTCAGATCCCGACTCCCCCCAAAGCCCACCCCTCCTTCCCGCCATTTCCCGGTTCCCACTCAGACATTCGTCTTTGCTGTTGTCACGTGTACAGGGAAAGTCATTCATCAAGGATGCCCTGAAATGCATGGCCCACGGCCTGCGACACAAGTTCAGCTGCATCAGCCGCAAGTGCCTGGCGGTGAAGGACATGGTCTTACAGCTGCAGCGCGAGTGTTACGTCAAGCACAACCTCTGCTCCGCCGCCAAGGAGAATGTCAACGTCATGGTGGAGATGATTCACTTCCAGGACCTCTTTCCTAAGGGGTAAGTGCCCTGTGGGGGGGCTTCGCAAGCATCTCCAGTCAGACCGACCCTTTTTTCCTGCGTCATGCACTGCGCCCCCTGCGGATTTCACAGCCGTACATGGGCCGCTTTATTGGGGTGACTATCGAGCAGGAAGTGAAGAGCTATTAAACCCTAAATAGCCACAAAATATACAATCCGCTAATGATACTATTTACACAGAGATCAAGTGGGTTTCATAACATAGGATAAAATTAGAAGGACTGAGGGTAGCTTTTCACAGAAACACCATGAATTTACAGTTTGTGTATGTTGGAGGTACATGTGATGACGTCTTGTTCCCCTTTTAATGTGTGCTAATTCCTCAAAACGTGCAGGATCATTAAACGAAGCCTCAGGGTAACAAAGTTTCAGTCTGACGTAACACTTCCTTAAGTACAGTCTACTATTACCGTTACAATCATTATTGACATTACGGAAACAATGGTCAGCAGTTATGGAAACGTCCCAAATAGGTACTTTTCAGGAAAGGTCCACAATCTGCAGTGACATGTCTCTCCACTGGAGGCAGCGTGGAGCTGTTTTCGCTCACATCCTCTCCGTTTCCTTCCTCTATTTACTTGGCCCTTCATTTATTTGTGTTTCTGTTCATTCTTGTCTGGTTTGGTCTTTGTTGGCCCATTTTCCTTTGTAGGGCACTTTGAAGTGTTTCTGTGTATGAAAGGTGCTACGTTTTCAAAGGTTTCTTTCATTATTATTACTACTACTGTTGTAATTTGGCCTGTAAAGAAAAGGATTTTTTCTGCACATGAAGGCCAACAATAACAGACCTTCACTGGTTATATCATCAGCCTCGTCCATATTGCGTGATTCCTGCCCCTTAGGACCCGTGTCGTCTAGCGGCCCTGATCAGTGCTGCCCGCCTACATCTTGTTTTGTCCCCCAAGGCCATATGTGGAGCTGGTGAACATCCTCCTGGCCTGTGGAGAGGAGGTGAAGGAGGCGATCACCCGGAGCGTGCGGCTCCAGTGTGAGCAGAACTGGGGCGCCCTGTGCGACAGCCTCAGCTTCTGCTCCACACTGCCCCCTGCTGCCGAGCGCCGTCATGGCAACCCACTGCACATGGAGGCCGAGCACCACGTCAGTCCCAAGGGCTCCCGGCAGGGGGAGAAAGACAAGGCGGGCAAGGGGAGCTTTAACCCACATGCCCGGGGCCGCAGCCAGGGACCCCGGCGCCTCAGTGCAGATACCGCCGTGGCTGAGCAGGAAGACCCTGAGACCACCGACATCAGGAGGTGAAAGAGCAGCTGCAGTCACCCCCAGCCCGGGTACACACCCCCGCCCCCCCCCCGGGGACACACCCCCCCC
>JABFEB020000002.1:5169415-5186755 GCA_019775895.2 Stomatorhinus ivindoensis | reverse complement strand
AAGACTCGTTTAAAGCCAGTCGAGGCTGGTTTGACAACTTTAGGAAAAGGACCGGCATTCACTCCGTTGTTTTTTTTGCTTTACATTCTCTTTTATTATATTTTTATACTATATTTGTCTTTTATAAATACATTTTTCTTATTCAAAAACACGTAACAAAAACAATTGCGGGTAGCATTTTTGGGGCTGGAACGGATTAATGGCATTTCAATTAATTTCAATGGGGAAAATTGCTTTGAGATCCGAGCAAATTGACATACGAGCAAGGTTACGGAACGAATTAAATTCGTATCTCGAGGTACCACTGTATAGAGAAATCCTCAAAAACACGTAGGATTTTATCAGCACTGCGGATGTGACTTCAGATGAACCTTCGCATGAAATTGCCCGCTATCAGTGTTAGCGGCACAGTGTGTCAGGTGTGCAGGTCAAGGAAGCAGTGTGCTGGTTTTCCCAGCATACATTAGCCTAAAACACAGCGTAGTCCTTCACAGCTTTATGTACAATGGGCAACGCCAGACAAACTTTGCCCCTGGTCTTCTCTCCAGACCCTCTAGGGGGCCCTACTCACCCAGCGAGCTCATGGTTTCCTCGCTTTGCTGCACCTGCTGTGACATCATTCGGCTGATATTCATGAGGCTCTCCGTGATGTCACTGGTGGTCTGGGCAAGGCTCTCTTTAGTTGTCTTTCTGATTGGTGGGAGACAGAGCCAATCACACGCTGGCCCACCTGCCAGCGTCCTTTCTGTCCATGTGCCTCAATCTATATTGAGCTGTTTATGCAGAGCTCTTAAATTGTCATTCAGAATTTTTTTGCTCACAAATGCAAAGTAAGTTATGCAAGGATAAATAATTTAAGCCCTAGCTGTTTATAAAGCATATTAAGTGAATGCATGAAGGTTATAGCCTCTAGGACACAATACTATGCACAGAAAGACAGATCAAGGTTTGAAAGGGAAGCATTTCCACTGCAGAAAGGCTAAGATGAGGATGACTGACACAGACTGCTGCTTCACAGCAGACAGACCACCCCCGAACTCCAATATGGACCTACTGACGTGATGACAACACATTTAAACACAAGATGCATTAAATCCAGCCCATAAAATGACAGAACACGCTAATTTTAATGTGAGGCAGAGAAGTGCAGCATCACCACTCACCTCTGTCTCACTGTGGCATCTCCGCCTTGAAACAACTCATCCTTTTCGATGTTATCGATGGACAATTTGCAGGCAAGGTTGGCTTTTCTCCATGCTGTCTGGTTACTGTAAAACCGTGCAAAAATATACATTGAAGATGTGCACAATGGTTACATAATTACACAGGCAAAGTCAGCACTCAGATAGAAATAAAATCATCTTCACAGCTCCAATCAGTATATTCATCATTTGTTTACCGTGTCGCCATAATGTATTTGCCAGGAAATATTAATCCTTAATACCCCTGTCGCACAAACATCGGTGAAAATCACGTTTTATGCGAGTATGGTAAATGATCGGTTTGTGATAACAAGCACCTGTGAGTAGTGGTTTAAGGACAGCCTGTGACAAGCGGTTACTCTATCGGACCTCTGGGTAGCTTCAATGATTCAAATGCTTCTACACTCCACACAGAACTGTTTAAATGCTACATAGGTGCAAGGAAACTCGTCCAGTATTAGTCACAGTGCAATAACAGGCTTCAAACTCACAATCCGCAAACGGCGACACATTTAGCCTGCAGTCTCCTCACCTTAACATCTGCTTGCGGTGGCGTTCCGTTTCACTCAGTACAGCCAGCACGTCGGACTCCTTGTCTTGTTCCTTCGCCATGTGCTCCATATCCTGTAAAAGATGCGCAATGTTGCACTGTACCTGACATCAGTCTGAAACATTATGTCTGAAACATTATGTCTGAAACATTATGTCTGAAACATTATGTCTGAAACATTATGTCTGAAACGTCTCCTCACCTGAATACGTTGCCGAAGTTGATTAAATGTTTCTTTTACTTTGCAGTTGAGATCCATCAACTCGCTTTGACCCGAGCATTTGCCAATATCCTAAAATAAAAGTCGTATGAAACACTCAGCGGGTTACTGATATCGGGCAAAGCACTGAGTGACTAGTTACGTTAGTTAAACGATGTAATTGTAATTATAAGCAGTGTGAGCCGCAGCCTGACTGATGCTGCCACCCTGGTATGATCAGTCCATCCCGGCGGTCACTAAACACCCCTAACCGGCTTAAGCACATAATGCATCAAGCTAACGTTAGCCGCTAACACCGGCTACTGACGCTGAGACCGACCTTTTAAAATAATCAACAAATTATAAAACAAAGACACTGAGCAACAATGACTCAGTTTAAGTGTGTTGATACAAGTACAGTGTCGAGTGCATTCAGACCTGAATGAGAGCTTTTAATTCCAAGTCATATTTGATAATTTCCTGTCCACATATCCCTACGTGGAAATCCTGAGGCCTCGCCATGATGAATAATGGACTACGGCAAGCGGCAAGGAACTTAAAGCACGCTAACGCGATTTTTCATTGCCTTCGAAGACGGAAGTTACAGTGATACAGTATTAAAAGTACAGGTTCAACGTATATGATTGTCACACAAGATATATGCAAATGTAAAAAATCATATATTAATTGGAGAATCAAGAAAACACACACCAAAGCAAGCAAAATAAAATAACCTATTTGTTGAAAATATAAAAGTGGCCTTAAAATGTGAGCAAGGGTGAACAGCAATAGTAAAATTAAGTAACACTTTAAGAAGCATTAAAACAACTTATTGAGGAGGTGGCCAAAATATATTTCGGTAAAATAATTACTCCAGCGTTCAGTGTAGTACAAATAAGAATTCGGGGGCAAATCTTGGAGCTTCAAACGACCTCTGCAGGCACCAGAATCACATCTTCCACATGTCCAGAGCATGCTTTACAGCAGTGTGTATCCTTTGATGTGAGGTGTTACACCTCTTCAGCCACGGTTTGGGAATTCAACCCTAGAGTCAGGATGTATTTGCTAAGAGGATGCCGGATTTCCCCCAAGAACCAGCCACCAGCAAATGCACCTGGCCTAGTGCCAATAAGCCTTTCTGACAGGTGTGGATGGGATTCAACAGGCTGCGAGTATAAATAGGGTTCAGTGCTACATCCACTGTGTCCACAGGTCAGGTTGGGAGCCTGTGCTGATGCAGCGCGTTGCGATACCCACCACACAGCGAAATGTCTCGGAATCCCAGCTGGCGACCCCCCCAGGCAGACACACGGTCCAGTTCCATACTCCGGAAGTGCCCATCCATCTGCCGCAGCCAGGTGTTATGTGAGCGTCCCGTCGGCCTGGTCCAGCCGCTTGGTCCTCACCAGTGAGGATCCTGTGAGCCGGATCACCCTCAGGGAAACGCGCCACATGGCTGTCGTACCGAAACTGACGTTCCTTCAAAATGCAGGAAATGTGCCTCATTCAGGACCCCTCTAGCAACCGCTCGTTTGACACAATCAAACCAGCGGTACCCAAAGATTCTCCGAAGACACAGTACCAAAAGAGTCCAGTCTTCGTCTTAACTCACTGGATAATGTCCATGTCTCACAGCCATACAGAAAGACAGGGAGCACCAGGACTCTGAAGACTTGGACCTTTGTCCTCTTGCAAAGATATCGGGAGCACCACACATCCCTTTCCAGTGACCTCATGACCCCCCACCACCACCGCCATGCTCCCCCAATCCTAGGAAGAGACATGAATGTTGCTGCCAATGTAAATAAATCTCTCAACAAGGTTGACATTCTCCCCGCAGACAGACACACTACTGATGGCTGTGCCTAAGAAGTCATTAAATGCTTGGATCTTGGTCTTTATCCAGGACACTCGCAATCCCAGACACTCAGACTCCTCGCTCAGTCTCTCGAGAGGCCCGATCAGAGCCTCCATTGACTCCGCTAAGATCACAGCATAGTCGGCAAAGTCAAGATCAGTAAATCTTTCTTCATCAACAGACACCCTACAGCCACTGGACCCCATGACCCTGCTCAAAATCCAGTCCATACAAGCCTGCCATGCAAGGCAAGAACACACCCCTGATGAACCCCAGAATCAACTGGGAAGAACATGGAGGTTCTCCCTCCACTCTGCACTGTACTCACAGTACCCGTGTACAGGCCAGTCATGATATCCAGCACCTTCAGAGGGATCCTGCAAAGTCTCAGGGTGTCCCACAGGGCAACTTGATCAACTGAGTCAAAAGCTTTAAGAAAATCAACAAAGGCTGCAAAGAACCGCTGTCGATATTCATGCTTGCACTTGATGAGAACCCTCAGTGCAAGGATACGATCGATGGTAGACCTCTTAAGTGTAAAACCAGACTGCTCCGGTGGCTGACAGGCGAGCAAGTGATCACAGATACTGTTAAGGATGATCCTAGCAAGGATCTTACCTGGCACTGAAAGCAGTGTTTTCCCCTTGTAGTTGCCGCAATCCAGATGATCACCTTTTCCTTTCCAGATAGGGACTACAAGTCCCATTTTCCAGTCAGTTGGGATGACGTCTGACTCCCAAATGGAAGCAAGGATTGTCTGTAATCCCAGGAGAACAGCCTTACCACCAGCCTGGAGAAGTTCACAGATCACAGTGGCCTTCCTTACCTCCAGCTAATTCAGCACCCGTGCAATCTGAGTGAGATTGGGTGGTTCACAGCTGATTGAAGGATCAACCTTGAGAATCGTGGACCCAGAGATGCCCAACGTCCTAGCCGGAGGCTTAGCTTTAAACAACTGCAGTGTCATCCATAAGGAAAGTCTCCAAGGAACAGACTCAGATGTGCATAATGCTTCGATTCCTCTGTAAGGTGGACATGGATCGCTAGACCACAGATGGTGTGTCACCTGCTTCCAAATTTGTTTAACAAACGCCTCCTAATCTGCCCTCAGATCCCTCACAGCCATCCTTCTCAGTTCCTCATACAGACTGGAGTTGCCACCAAGTCTTGCACCATGACTCCTCTCAATAATATCCAAGGTGCCCTGCGAGATGAAATACCTCCTTCTGCAAACACTGTCAACACCAACACAACCCTCGGTAACCTTTATCCTGCACCAGCCAGGAGGCTCCTTATTTCACCCCAGGCCAGCCTGTATCTTTCTATGAATTAAGAACATAAGAATATACCTGGATCATGTCCCCCTTCTAGTCTCCTTTGCTCAAGGCTAAAGAGGTTCATCTCATCTTAGGCCTTTCTCATACCTTCATACATCTCTACCTTTATTTCAGGGGAACCCATAAAATATCTATACTTTATATTTCTGCTCTCTGCATGGATTACCTTACATTTATCTATATTAAATTTGATCTGCCAGGTATCAGCTCAGTCGCTAACTAAATCAAGGTCCTGTTGTAGCCTCTATATTGAATTGTTCATACAGAGATGGTCCAAGGGGTTCATGGCCTCCAACCAAACAGCAGACAGGTGGCTTGACCTCCTGGAAGGTGTTGGCTTTTGTTGACTTGCACGATTCTGTGTCATTGCTGGTGTAAGGGGTGATTCACCTTCCCAATTCAAAAGATCTGACTTAACACATAGCAAATTTGATTGGTTAACTCATTATGTAGGCTATAAGGGTTGTTGAGAATTTATGAATTGTGTCCCATTCCATTTGCCAATTTGATTTTGAATCGACTTTGACACACCCCAAATGATGACACTGACAGTAAGAATTCAATTCAAAGCAATTCAATGCAATCATACAACACATGAATGTAATCTAATATAGCATAACATAATTACATATATTTACTTTGAAGATGGTAGATATGTATATTGACTTTACATATGTACTAGTAAGTGAACTTTATATTTGCTTGATTGTAAGATAAAACTGTGTAATCATTTTAGCCTGTTCTAACAATATGCATTTGCTATATGTCAGCCCTCTAATCCTTTTCCATGGGCATATATTTACTGTTTTTGCATATTAAACTGCTTATTTGTGTTGCTATTTTTGAGGAGTCTGCAGTAGTTCTTCTTGTCAGTGTTGCTGGACTGTCAGATGGGTAAGGTTGCGACAGGCTTACCTGTATGACTATATGAAGCTTTTCCGTCATGCTGCACAAAATGGCAGTCAAATTATTTATTCTATAGGCAACACTTGAAACGTGGCATTCTTTCATTCTGCATGACCGTGACACGCACAGCCTTTTCAGGCAGGTACTTTTTGCTGACATAAATATCCGTGAGCACGTGGGGGGAGAGGTGCAGGGACAGTGTACGCTGTTTATGTTAATATGCTGTGTGATTTGTATTAAAATTTTAAACTGTATTGTTACAGCCGCACCTACACTGTGCATATTAGTTAACATGAAATTTATTATTTGAAATCAATTATATTTTAATTCTTCTTACTTATATTCAAGTCAAACTGCAAGTCTGCTCCATGTTTCCAACCAATTTTCTGAATTGAATTAGATTTTCAAAGTCATTCTCACATCAGTTCTGAATGATGCACAACCCTGTTATGTACACAAATTATATACCAGTGTAACAAGAAGCCCTTTTGAGCAAAATTATAGTCAACATTATAGTTTTATAGGTGTTTTACAGGGGTTGTTCAAAATGGACCGTTGTGATACAATATTAATCGTGTTTCCTTATTGCACACTGTAGGTATTGTGGTGTTTTAACTGTTTTATCTTTTTAACAGGACTGTCTACCAGTAGAAATTCATTGCAAATGACCAAATGCTTCCACATGTGAGGGCAACCAGTGTTCATGGTGATGGGGGGGGGGGGGGTGAACACAGGAGGCATGAAAAGTGGGAAAACATATTCAAAGTAATATGTACACATACACCTTGTTCCTAATGTTTATTATTACATTTTTTAATAAAATCAATAGTAGAATGAAACTACCAATATTACAAGCAACTGTGGTACCAACTCCTGGCTGATACAATGTTGTAAGATAATAATAATAATCACAATAATAATAATAATAATAATGACAAGAGGCACAACTGCAAAAGCAAGACCCTCGGAATCAGTTAAGAAGAAACGCTGCTTTTTCCACATCAGTACACATACTACTTAACTCGCTGATTTGTTTTTCAAATGTGCCTCAAAAAAAGGAAAGAAACATTTAGAGATTGGGACAAAAGAGTAAATTCAGCACAGCAATGAGACAACATAAATGTACAAACATTTTAGGTATTATGTGGACTGCTATATATGTGACTTACAATTATAAAGAAGAGTAAATGAGTAAATTACTCCATTTCAGCAGGATGGACATCTGCAGATTTCATTTTTTCCCAGAAGACCTATTATAGAGCACTTAGCAATGAAATACAGCCTTCCTACTGTAAAACAACTGTATACTTAGATACATAGTACTAATTACTTAAAGACCCATGCTACTTCTCTTCATTCTATCATACGATATTGTAAGTATTGCAGTGACGGCATGAACTTCTCCGGAGGAAGACATTTTATCCCTTCTCAGATGCACGGAGCAACTGAAAGATCTTACCTCTAAAGATCAGCTTTACACCGACTGTTTCTAAATGTTGTTATGCAGCTGTGACGACAGAAAATGCTGTTTGCTAAAACATTTACTGCCGCAGACGCCTAGCGGAAAAAGAGAGCGGGTTTCACACCTGAGCAAATAGTGGCGAGATGGACGAAAGCAGCATCTGTGTGAGCGCGGCGTGCAGCAGACCGGCTCCCGGCACCGAATCTGGGCGGGCGCTACCGCTGGCCGCCGAGTCTTTGCGCAGCAATTCTGATGCCCCCACATGTTACTTCCTTCCTGCAAACCCGCTACGGTCATGGTTGAGAGTGGTTGCGCTGCAGAGAAACCACAAATGCAGCCCTCTCAAGTTTTAATAGGGCTATTCTGAAAGGCTTTAGCGTCCCAGAAAGGTGAGAGGGTTTTGGTTATATATATATGCAAACTTCCTGCGTTAAAACTCTTTTTACTTGGTAACTGTTCAAAGACTTGGTCGAGGAAGATGTAGCAAGCTTAATTATAGGAACATCCGGGGAACTGCAAAATGTACCAATTAAAGAGGCACAACGATCTGCTGACTCAAGAATGGCGATACAAGAAAGGTTTAGCTTACAAGTTGGAAAACATGCAACCAATTATATAAAAGGTGAAGTTAGCTACGATGCTCTGCACTGTACTTCAAAGTGAGTTACTAACGATTGTACATCTGCTTTAGGTTTTAAATAAAGTATTACAAGTAAAGGATACGATAAAACAAAAACGTAAAACAGAAGACAAAGTGCAAGGCGTTTTTCTTCAAGAAACTTATAGACAACACTGAGTTCATAAATACAACACAAATACAAAGCGAATGATTTTTCTAGACACAAAGAAGTTATCCTACCACACAAAAGCGATTTGTTTTAAAAGACTCGTGATCATTTCTGTACTTTCAGCAATGTTTCACGTCACGTTGTTGTGACTGGGCATTGTCACTTAAGTTACTAACATATTTTTCCAGATTCAACACAAAAAAAAAAACATTTGAAACAGACTAACAATGTTCATTTGCGAATAACACGTACAATTTCCATGTGAAAAGACAGATTAACAAAGCAAGACAGTATCGTTGTTACCGAAAATGTGTTATTTTCATTCTTAAAATCCTCTGACTTTGAAATAAAGACATGAAGACTAAATAATAATCATCATAATTAAGGCACCTGATGGGCAGATTTTCTATTATTCTATAAACATGGGCTGTAAATGTAATCAGATTCACCGCAATGCATTGTTTTTGGAACTGCAAATATATGATCCTGAAACTTTTGATTTCAGGAGACAAATATAAACAAGAAACACTGTGGCCTCAAATTTAGATACATCAAAAAAAAAAATCCTGGAATTCTGTGCTTTTAAATGTAAATAACAATGGATATTTAGATTTTCACAGTTACGATTACGCAACCACTTATTGTCATGCATGGCCTTAATGATCATTATAATGAAATTACTGTAAAACCACAAACATCATAGTGTTCAATCTGCCCACATTCCAACACAACAATACGTCAGTTATATTCATTAGTAACATACAAATTTCAATTATGGCACTATGATGCTGTTGGATTCAGAAGTGGGTGTTTGACAGATATTAAACGCCTATGTGTAGAAACGCTGTACACATGTTTACATGTCAGCTCTACCCCTCACTTCCCTAAGATGTTACACATTAGCAAAAAAGCCATATTTAAGGTCCATGAAATGGTGGAGCAGGTACAAATTACAGCATCCTAACAGTGACCACAAACTCGAAAGAGCAACATCAGCGAGCAATATTAAGACATCTGCAAGCGTCTATGAAATCCTTCTCATCTTCCAGGCCATCTGATGCAGCTCTGCTAAGGACTGCCTACCATGTGCTCAGCTCCATGGCTACATGTATGACAAGTGCAGGTCAGTCATGTATTTGGGGAAAAAAGACCCTAAAGAAACACCCTGACTTGCAATAGTAAAATCTGCATAGTGCACCATCATCGATACTGTATTATTATGTAGGACAGCATGTGACTGCATGCCAAAGTCATAACAAAAATACGTCCCCTGCATCCTCTCCTAAGGTCCATTTTATTTATACATGTGTGTCTGTATACATCTGCTTAAAGTTACTGGCACTGAGTTTCCATTCATAGGTGGATTAAAATGCCACAGAGTCCCCTGGTTAAGATGTAAACCTGCACAGCTTGCAAGTGATCACCTTGGAAGTGCAGTCACCCACAAGGACATTACAGAAAGCCAAGGTGACAGCGCTGGGGTGGGCAGGGTGACCATCGTCACCTTATGGAGATGCCTCTACGCAGGGGTCTCGCTAGAGAGTTCAGGCCACATGAAGACATATCACACTGGGCCCCCCAGTCCTGAGAAATCCAGTTATTTTACAAATTTTCAAGGCCCCCTGTCACTCCGGGGCCCTTGGAATCACCCTAAGTTTCCCCTGCCTTACGGCGCTGCCACCTTTACGTCCTACAGACCTGCTTTCCTGTGAAGTGCGTGGTCTAGCTCCCCCTTTGTAGACCACACTCATATGAGCCAGGACTCTCCATAGCAGCAACGCTGGTCTACACAAACTTTTGCGAATGGGTGAATTGTCAGAAAGAACAAGTATTCTGGTTGATTTCCCATTTACAAATGACTTCACATACAGTACTGAGATATTCTACTCTTTCTAGCATTCACAAATCAGCAGGTTCTGTGAATGTCCTACCATAGTTTTCCCCAATAAACTGAAAGCAAAATACAAACAAATTAAAACAGTAACAATAATAAAATCTTTAAGCATCCAGAATATGCTTCTACACTGTACATCAACCTGAAGCAACCTCAAGCAGAATCAGGTTTCCATAGGAAATCTCTACTAAAGGCAAAAAATTAATGACACCAGAGTCATCAGAACATCAGGACCTTCCCATCAAACAGCTGACTGCCCATTCCAGACATAGAATTAACAATCTCCTCGCCCTGTGGGAATCGCAGTCCCCCTGCAGCATGCCCAGGCCAGGTTTAGCAGCACATGGAAGGAATATACAAAAATTTGCATTTTTTTTAAAAATTCAAAGTGCTTTCTTTCACTGTCAAACATAATATTTCTGAAGAGACCATTGAAGAGAAGTTTTATGGTAAATTATCAGCTTATTATATTTTTCAATTACAAAGTTGAACACTGCAATATAGAGAAACCAATGACCATCTGGGGCCTGTACCGCGAAGCGGGGTTACTGGCTTATCGGGGTAACTTGTCGGATTTAAGGTACCACAGTTTAAATGGACTTCGTATTCGTTCACTTGCATTTTGCTCAGACTCCCTTAAATCCGACAAGTTGCCCTGATAAGTCCATAACCCCACTTCCTAGTACTGGCCACAAGACTAACAGCAACAGTTACCATGAGAAATACACAAGACTCTCCCCTTTTGGATATTATTCTGATTGTTATAAAGCTCCCCCCTCCCCCCCCGCCCGCATGTTTGAGATTAGCAGAGTGGCTCAGGGTCTTATCCTGGCTGCACAGGAGCTGGGGGCCGGTCGTCTCACAGCACTGCTGGCTCTGTGACCCCCCCGGATAGCAGTTAGACGCTGGCTTCACACAGCTTCTCTCCCAGTGACACCGCAGAGAAAGCAACAGCACATTCACACGGTACTGATGGATCGCAATGTCATCCACCTCCAATATACCTCATACAAGTTTCTAGTTAAATAATGTACTATGATTCCCTTCTATGCTGCTTTGAATCGTTCTTCTATTCCTATTAGCCTGTTCCTCACCCCGACCACAAAGCAGAGAGTGGCCGCTGAAGATGTACGGCCCAAACGAAGACTGTATCAAGCTGCATACACAGAGAGCCAGGAGCGGCCAGAGTAGCATCTGAATGCGCTTGACACTGAGACCCCTTTAAGGAATGACCAGAGCGCCCTATGGCCTCAGCAGCTGCAGCCGCCTGCCCAGTGCCAACACTCAGGAAAGCGTTTATAACGGCAAAGATACTTCAGCTGGAATAACTTTACGTCACAAAAAAGCTTCCTGTACAAAATATATATACACACACACATACACACACACACATATTTTCCTTTTAATTTAAAATCTGTACCTTTGAATATGAAGTAGATAGACCTTTAGAAATATATCATGCTTAATATATTTTTAAGTGCCACACTAGAAGTAGATACACATGAATATGTATGAAAGTCTGCACACGTAAAGGTATGTATACATACTTCATGTATTCTATATAAAATACATATTTCTTTGACATATAGAAATACTATAGCTTTTGGTTATTTTCGGTGACATTTACAAACATGCTTGATAAAATCATATGGTTAAATGACTCATATTCTTACATATCTGACGTAGAAACTGAAAGCGGTAGGACACGTGACGTACTGCAGCGACCACTACAGGGAAGCTCCACACTGACTCAACACGGGATGACAAAATGTACAGAGGCTGCGAACGGACGCTTCCTTCGCTAGCTAATTGGACCCAAGCTAAATTCACAGTTCACTGAGGATCCCAGACCCCGGTGCTCTCCTTACATTCATTTCGGCATCTTATAATCTGTGCAAAACCTTACGCATACTGGCTATTTGCCATTTTTGTTGCATTTGTCTTTGGTACAAAAAATTATAATTATACTCAAAATATAGTGTGCAAATATTTACTCTTATCATACTCGTTTTTTAAATCCAAGTACCAAAAACCAAAAGTCGAGCCATCTTGATACAATTCACTGACTCTGTGGCATATATATCTACATTAATCACAATTCCTATGTACATTCTGAATATCTTAGAGCTAAAATACGTCAACGTGTAACCAAGCAGTCTTTCTGTTAAAAAGCAAGCTCTCTTTAAATATCCCCATTGAAAATACAAGGCACAATGAATATTACTTTTTTCTTGACAAACACACCAAGGTAATTACGAAAAACAGGAATTTACAACTTCTCTCCATTGCCTCTGTCATGACATGAAAGCTAATGGAAACTGAATGTCAATAGATTTTTTTAAAAAAGGAATAACATCGTTAGCATTTGAGTCGCATGTTGAATCCCATTTGCATTGTTAAGTTGTCTCTTTCACCAAAACTCTCATGTTCCTTAAAATGTGTTCCCCTTCTCCATCACTTTACAGGGAACACCCCGGAATCTCGCCGACGGAGACGCGTGGTATCATCAGCTCCTCTAGTAGAGCTCGACGGTAAGTGGGCGGCTTCCTTCAGTCCATACCTGCAGCTGCTGCTATTGTGATCAGGACAGGCAACTTTGCGGTCAGCCATCTGTCAGACACGCTTATAGTGCAATTGATATATTTTTTTCCCCAATAAATAACAGTGGAGGGTATGAGTTCTCGTAAATTGGCCTGTGACCTGCAAATGGTGGATCCTAGACAAGGTTCATGTGCGACAAGCTCTGAGCCGAAACACTGATCACTGAGCTACAGCCTATGAAGTCATTTACTGTATACATTGCACACGCTGTGCATCATAGAAACATAAATGGACATACCTGTGGGTATATATACACACAGAGGTACATATATCCGAGGCATGTAGATGCTGTTATCAGTACACCATACAGAGCAGAACACTGTTAGCGGGTGAAAGTCGGCTCCTCCTGCCGTACTCGCCTCTCTACACCTTGGGGGTGGGAACACGGAGCCCCACCAAGCCTCCCGTTGGGTCGCCGGCTGCCGTATTCTCCAGAATCTGGTTGACAAAGTCAGATGTCTGCCCAGCAACTGGAGACTTCACTGCAAAGTAAGCAGAGGGCAGGCTACTCTGTTAGTGCTGGAAAGCTGCCTTTAGAAAACGGCCTAGGCATTTGTATGACCGGGGAGGGTGGGGTATGGGGGGGGGGTCTTCACACTCTCAGTACCTCAGCCAAATTGAACATACTACCAGTGAAAACAATTCTTTGCATGACACAGGAAATTCTGCGACCATTTGGTTGGGCGCTGCTCAGAAGGCGAAGGCGCTATTTACCCAGAGTTTCCTCGATGAGTCGCTCGAGTTTGCCCTCCATGCTTGATGCCTTGTCCTCTGTCAGATTTTGCACTCTGTTCACAATCTCCTCCTTGATTCCGTTGATCACGAACAGAAGCCGGTCTATAAATCAGCAAAGGTACGACACCAGAGTAGACAGGCATCAGGGTGACAAGATGCACACAGCACCATTACCATACAGTTATGTTTCCATATACCTAACCCTACCCCCACTGCAGTACGTATTACATTATATCCTCAAATATAGGTACCGTAACTTTCCTGCCATGCCCCCCTAACTGCACTCCAGTTACTCCATCACCTCTTTTCCAGTGCACCTGAACCTTGCCAACGTGACCATTCGCTCCCTACTAGGTTTTTCCGCCATTTGAGCTACACGAAGCCGCACAGGGGAGCTGCTGCCAACTGGAGGAGCCGCCAAGGACCTCAGTGGCCTCGGCAAACCCTGGTCGACCCGTAGGGGGCATTGGTAACAGCCTTCCCACGATTCCAGTCATGAGCCCCTGTTGCCGCAGTCCCGGCCACAGTTGGCAGATGACATGGCAGACTTGGCAGAGCTAAGCTAGCTTCCAGACTCAGCAGTCGGGCTACAGCGATGCCGGGATGGGCCTTCACTCGGGGTGGGAGCCTTTGCGGAAGCAGCCAGCAAAAACAGCAGGAACAAATCAGAGCCGGGCACGAAAGGAGGGGCAGGCAGCACAATGACCAGAGTTTAATTTGACTCTGTGCCGTATGGATTAAAGCACCTGCTAAAATAAAGCCTAACGTGCCAGTATCTGAAAGAGGTAAACATTTCACTCTTCTGTTACCGTATTCTGTGCTCAGACCCCAGAGCTTGACCTTGTTGGCCTCGTACTGAGCCTTCTTCTTCAGCCGGCATGCCCTGGGGAGAAAGGCGCAGTGACGGGGCGGAGCAGCAGTGAGGCGAGCTGAGCCCAAACAGGCAAGTCCCTGGACTAACGGCGTGTCTGCAGCTGACTAAAGCAATATGGCACTGGGGTCCGCAGGAAATCCCCAGGAGAAACATGATGATGGTGTGAGATTATCTACATGAATAGAGTGATGCCGTATGGTTATATATGTATATGTTCCTTATCTACGTGTTGGACACGGATGCCCAAGGACACTGAGGTCCGCCGTCTCCCCAGGGCTCCCCACCTGGATGCTAGCTTGTTCTTCTCCTTGCGGGAACGAGGCCGAGCCGTCAACGGGAGGTCACTGACAGGCGTCAGGTCGCTGATGACCTTGTTGAGGTTGTGCAGCTCGCTGCCGATCTGCAGCAGCTTCCGGGGGTTCGGGGTGAGGTCCTCCACATCCGTGCGGCGCGACTTCTTCACCGCGTGCTTCCCTGGCATCCCAAGGACGAACGACAACATCACGCACGTCTCCTAATGGCATAGGAGCCCGACACATGACCTTCACAGCGAAAGATGTCACCTTATCTTAACTAAAGCTTTCGCAGTTGCTGCCCCAAAACTGTGGTATAATCTGCTTCTCTATGTTAAACAAGCCACACCAGTCACTGCCTTTAAATCTGCTCTTAACACATACATTTATAGACAGGCCGTCAGTCCAGGATGAGACCCTGTAGCTCTGGGATTATTTTATTTTCTATTTTATTACTTTTATAGCTGTATTCCTCTTGCTATTTCACTCAGACTCTCTATACTTGTCTGTATGTTCTGCCTTTAAAGCTCTTTGGCGTCATGCTCTATAAACACATCTTACTGACTTCTGCAGCAGAATAGCTAGTCTGCCTCCAAACAGCTGAGGCAGGATCAGCCATAGAGCATAAGAACCAAACTGGCTGTATGAAACGGGAATTTAAGATTTCTGGAGTGTGTGTGTGTGTCTGTGTGTGTGTGTCTGTGTGCATGCGTCTGTATGTGTGTGTGTCTCTGTGTGTGTGTAAATGGTAAATGGACTGCATTTATATAGCGCTTTATTCCAAAGCGCTTTACATTATGCCTCTCATTCACCCATTCACACACCGGGAGCAATTGGGGGTTCAGTGTCTTGCTCAAGGACACTTTGATGGGGTCAGGAGGAACCAGGGCTCATACCTGCAACCCTACAGTTGCCGAACGATAGTGCTACCTCCTGCGCCACCATCTTCCCCAGTGTGTCTCTGTGTGTGTCTGTGCGTGTCTCTGTGTGTGTGTGTGTCTCTGTGTGTACCTGTGCGTGTGTTTGCACTCCGCTCTTTGACAGCATGTCAGTGAACATCCCCCTGATCTCAGTCTCCCTGCCCCCTTACCGGGATGCAGCCCGTTCTTCTGGTACATGTTACTGGGCAATGTGTCCCTGTCCCACTCGGAGGGCTTCAGCATGCGCTCGCGCTTGGTGGCTGTCAGTTGCTCACTGTACTCCCAGAAGTAGCGTCGCTTGCCCCGTTTCCGGGGAAGGCCGCTCGTCAGGGCCTTCACGTCATCTGTGGCATCGTGGTCACAGCCTGCCCAAAAAAGGTTTGTCAGTCGATCAGTCAGTTTGTCGGTCGGTCAGTCAGTTTGTCGGTCGGTCAGTCAGTTTGTCGGGTCGGTCAATCAGTTGGTTGGTCGGTCAGTTGGTTGGTCGGTCAGTCAGTTGGTCGGTCGGTCAGTCGATAGGTCGGTCAGTCAGTTGGTCGGTCGGTCAGTTAGTTGGTCAGTCGGTCGGTCGGTCAGTCAAGTTGGTTGGTCGGTCAGTCAGTCGGTCGGTCAGTCAGTTTGTCGGTCGGTCGGTCAGTTGGTCGGTCGGTCAGGCGAGGTCACCCCCCAGGCTGTCCTTAGGCCTCTGCTCTGCACGCCTATGCTGCACACGTGTTCTCTTTTGTCTTTTCAATAAAGCACATGCATTGGTGAAACCCAGTGTCATCTTGCTAACTGATTCCTTCAAAGACACAACTCATCTTGTGAACACAGACCACAGAAGGCTTTTGTTACCAGTTGTCAAAGTCCCTTTTGTGCCCTTATGCACATCCTCTTTTCAGGCCTTAATAAGCCAAACGCGATTGGTTTGTTCATTAGAACGCCAATTTGCTCCATGTTATTACACAGAGCTGCAGGGGGCGTAAGAACATATGCAGAGTCTCACTGGGTCTTTGTATGTAATATTTATCATTAAAAGTGACCGACTTTGTTGGCCCCTTCATGTTTCCCGAAATTTCCAACAACCAACGTACTGTCAAAATATGCAGCAGACAACAGAGAAAAGGAACTGAAGGAACAAGTATCCTTTTGTCTGGAAGCCTGGAATCTGCAGCAGACAGTCAAAGCACATTTCCAAACAAAAATCACAATCAGGCATGCAACTCTTGGGTGCACGGAGGCCTCGGTTACTAATCATGCTCATGTAATGCAACAATTTCGATTTTCTCATTTGCAGTGTTTGGATGGAAGTAGATACATGAGAGAAATCACCATAAGTGCAACTTGATCTAGGCAAAAAAAACAACAACAAAAAAAAAACTTTGGCGAGTGCAATACGACACCAGGGGAAAAGTCAAGCCCTGACTCCTAAATCTGCAACCTGAATGCAACATAATGAGCGCATTGAGAGCAGGCGCAGGAACATATACACCGTGACAGACAGCCACTGCCCTGTCACGCTACCATTTCAACACTTGTATATCTCCCTCCTATATATTAGCCATATCTTTACAGCAGAGCAGCTGCCCAGCATTCTTCCACAGAAACATCTGTGCTGCAGGACGTCTGGCCAGACTCTATAGCGCTGCCATACTGCAGGCAGGACCAGACTCTATAGCGCTGCCATACTGCAGGCAGGACCAGACTCTATAGCGCTGCCATACTGCAGGCAGGACCAGACT
>JABFEB020000002.1:5139799-5156788 GCA_019775895.2 Stomatorhinus ivindoensis | reverse complement strand
GGGTGCAGGATACCCTGGGCACGATGCCAGCCCGCTGCAGGACAGGGTGCAGGATACCCTGGGCACGATGCCAGCCCGCTGCAGGACAGGGTGCAGGATACCCTGGGCACGATGCCAGCCCACTGCAGGACAGGGTGCAGGATACCCTGGGCAAAATGCCAGCCCGCTGCAGGACGCGGTGCAGGATACCCTGGGCACGATGC
Organism: Stomatorhinus ivindoensis; assembly: GCA_019775895.2. Classification (NCBI taxonomy): domain Eukaryota; kingdom Metazoa; phylum Chordata; class Actinopteri; order Osteoglossiformes; family Mormyridae; genus Stomatorhinus; species Stomatorhinus ivindoensis. The sequence continues at coordinate 5,156,585 of JABFEB020000002.1, read as the reverse complement.
CAGCCCACTGCAGGACACACACACACTTACCCCACAAAACACGGGAAGAACATGCAAGCAAGGATTTGAGTCCACAGCCCTGGAGCGGTACAGCTGCAGAACCAGTGTAACTGATAACTGTGAGGGGCAGTGTAAAGCTAGATATAGTCCACAAAGGCCCATGTCTGCGTCTTCCCAGCTGCCATCAATTTACCCCACAAATCATCAAACAACATACACCTATAGGCAAATAATGGCTGACAGCATCTCCCACCTCGTGGCCCATGCCTGGCCGGCGACGGGGACCCCATCTCCCATCTCGTGGCCCATCCCTGGCCGGCGACGGGGACCCCATCTCCCATCTCGTGGCCCATCTCTGGCTGGCGACGGGGACCCCAACTCCCACCTCTTGGCCCATCCCTGGCTGGCAAGGGGGACCACGACCAAGATGTCTCTATTGGGCTTTGAGTTTCTGCCATTGCCCCAGAGATAAGATTGCACTGTGGTTTCGCTTGTCGACAGGAAACGTTTCTCACTGTGCTGCTATTTTTCCCATAAGCTCTGTGAATAAACACCGCTTGCAGTTTCTATCCTGCGTACGTTGATCTCAGGATAAAGTTGGTCGCATAAATAGGGTAGATAGGCAGCGAGAGGCAGCTACTGGCGTCAGCACCGCGGCGTGACCCTACCTAACTGGACACAGATCAGAGGCAGCCCAATATTGCCTTAATGCAGGTCTGCATGCTCACCAAAATAATACACACTGTCACCATATCACTATCGAGCTCATTTACATGCCCCCCCACCCCAAACAGACTGCTCAGTCAGATTAACTGGAGGCTAAGAGCCGACAGAGAGAACGCTGAGGCGCTGCATGACTCAGCTAACGCTGGCTCAGCACAGAAACCGCACTCTTTCTTCTTCACAACAATCCAAATATCTGACTGAGCTCCGGGACGAGGTCCCTCTCTCCATGGGGGAACAGAAGTGTGTATGCCGACAGAGGCTGAGGCACCCCGCATTAGAGACGTGCCACAGCTGGATCGCTTAAGATTAACAGAACAGAGTATCATGGCAATTTTCTCTGGCCTACTTCCAACCTGCATCATTATGTCATCCGACGGTCCACTTGTTTACTCATTACAAGCTTCCACAAAGCCCACAACGTTCCTCCTTTAGGCTGTGCTGCTGCGCTGTGTGTGTTAAGCCCAAAACTTCAATTGATCTAAAGACAAACAGACATTTTAACGGTAAGCATAAAGCACTTTTGCACAATCACAAAAGCGCCTACGTCATGCAGTTTGCAGCCCAGTCCTGCTCAGCCAGACTGACCTCTGCTCACTGCACCCTTAACCATCAGTGCAGCTGCAGCCTGTGACGTTTGCCCTTTCGCCTGATTCCCTTTGAGCTACTTTCGCTACAAGTGGTGACCTCCTCTGCCCTCATGTTACACTGACATCGACCCTCCACCTTTAAACTAATATTCAGTGGCCCACTTCCCGATTACACTTAGCAGCTCTGCTGATGTCTACACATAATCCAGCAGCTTTTCATGTGTAGGCGCCTTCGTCAAGGGTTCCTCTGCTTCCTAAGACAGGATGCAGGAACCCTCAGGATAGGAATTCATGTCCTTCGATGTCCCCCTCAGCATTCTGCATGACCCCCTACTGTCCATACGGCTCATCATTAAAATGATTCTCTTTCTTGACTTAGACAGAAGCAAAAACCACCCTAACACCTTAAAGAAAATTCAGAACAGAAATGTACAGCACACGTGCAATAGCTTGACACATCTCCATGGTAACTGCACTAAATCACTCTCAATTTTGCACATATCCCCTGAGAAATGTCCTACTGAACATAAGACAGGGTACCCCCAATTCTGGCAGAATAAATTTCCATGACTTTTCCAAACCATTTCCAGTACCATAACAAAATTCTCCAAAACCCACAAATTTGTAAAACTGACATAGATAAAACAGTATTTCAATGAGGTAGTTAACTATTGACTTCCACTTGTACATTTCCGTTAGATTGTTGCGGATCGATGCGGGGGAAAAAATGAACAAGGCTAGTTTCCAAAACTTGTCCTCTCTATCCAAGACTTCCAAAACTTATCCAGGGCCTGGAAAAATGATTTCAAAATTCCAAAACTTATGCAGGATTTCCATGACCGCAGGTACCCTGATAAAAACTGCTCAGGATTGGCGACTCGGCCGCTACCACGACATTACCTCACAGAAAGCCAGGCAAAGTCTTCGGCCGTGAGCAATGAACAAGCAGAGGAGCTGTTTCTGTGTCTGAAGGCTGCAGGGCAGTGCGGCGCAGTGGCAGGTCAGTCCGGATGGCAATAAACAGAACCACAAGTGCCATGGTAGCATATTACCAAACACAACACAGGTGCAGAAACAATATAACAATGTCCAGAAGAGCCTGTCTCCAAAACCGAAACTGTAAATGTTAAAGGAGCAGGCGTATGTCAGGCAGGGAATGAAACAAGACCGTGCCGAGCATAATGTGAATAGGGATTTCAGCCTCTTTTAAGACGAGCAAAACCCAGAGATGGCTCAGCAGTCCCACCAGCTGAAACTTCAGCTAGAAAAGGGTCCAGCACTCTACAATCATGGAGAAAACTACAGGATAAAAACAGAGGGATTAAGTGTCTCCTTTGCTTTCATAGTTTCCCTCACTCCTCTCCCAGAACACCCCCTCAGCCATGTGCTGGTCCTCCAAAACGCCTTACCTGCTACTGATCCCTCCCCCCAGATTTTCAGCACCGGCTTCCGTCTCCATCCCGGTGTAGGATGCCTGTCAGTCTGCATGCCTCCACCCCTCCCCCTCCGATGTTAACCACATCAAGCAAGATGTTCTCTCTATACTCATATTTGGGGTTTTCTATTGCTCAGATTCCCTCAACAGAAGCAATCTACAAGGAAATACAGAAGAAGCTGCAAAGTCCTCACTGGCCAGGGAGACACTCATCTGTTTAACACCATGGTGTATACATTCCCTGTGTACATACGGCAGGAACAAGAGCCTAAATCCCACTTCCAATCCTATAAATCACTGCCAACTTCCCCACCTGGCTCTAACAAAATTACATCCTCCACCGACAAGAGCACCTTAAATCTACTACATTAATCAAACGATCACACAAGACTTAACGTTACTGGTAATATCTGCAAGGAAACATAACCTAATTAACTTTTTATGACAACATTAACTAGATTCCACAAACAGACCGACTAAAAATACTGTGGGCAAAACACATGTATTCTTTTTCCAAGCCCTCTGCTCTTCTGATGTTGTTTGTATTTACCGGCAAAATCTATTAAAACGATATGCATGGATGACAATACCCGAGCGTGTCTGTTGTACAAAGATCAGTAGCATTTATTGAGCGCTTCAATTCGAATACTACTACAAAGAAATATCAGTGCGCCTTATAAACTCAGGACTTTAAGCAAGTGTCGTTATTGTATTTCGTGTAAGTCCCTATGTACATTGTATGACTCCTATTTTATTAATGGACCGAGGCAAGTCATGGTGCACGTCGCTTTTTCGATTCAAAAAGTATATCGCTGGAAAATTGTCATCCAAATTTCGTCTTTCATATGCAATCCCCAAGGGGCTACTTTGTCCTCAGTTTGTACAGCTATGTGAGCAGCTTTTTGGCCAGATCCCACTCTCACGCGGGGTACTGCACTACACCCGTCACATGGCTGCGACCTATGAAGCGTTCGCTTTAAATATACACACACACACACATAGTCGAGATGTGACTTTCAAAACTTTTCTTTATGTTCTATAAAACATTTTGTAAAAACAAGTACGCCTCCAACTATAGTAACATCTAATTTAAATCGGAAGTATACTTCTGTTTTGCAAAGACCCAGTGACATTCATCTCCCTGTTGCTCCGAATTCAATATGGCCGCCAACACAAATTAAAAGAAAAAATGTCAACCAACCTTAATGACAGACGTGTCACGAATTCTTTAACCGTATTGGTCAGACTACAGGTGAACCCGCCCATAATCTTACTTAAAGGGACAGACTTGCCCTCAATCAAAATTAAAGTCTTCGACAATTCACACCCATCCATTTCATGGTGGGCTGAGGCGAAGAACATAAACAACGTTTAAAATGCCATTGAAATGCCATATATCCATAGTTTAGAAACAACACGAAACTTGAAACACTACAAAAAAATAACAATTACACTAAACATGCTGCAAATAGTCAGCAAACAACTTATGGTCATTTATTATTTCGATTCTGAAACGGCTCGTTAAAATGTAACGTGTTATCGTAAGACATTTTATACTTCCGATGTAGATTAACTTTCGAGAATGTAGTCATACGGGCGGAGAAATGTCCACTTCGCCAAACAAATAACAAGCACAAGTAACACGGGTAGTTAGTTTGTTAGTTAGTTAGAGAGCTCCTGCCGCTCTCACGTCGAAAACACTCCGCTGTAAAAGGGGGCGTGTACCGCTCAGCTTGTACCTGTTCTCCAGCACTGCAATAAAACAAGCAAATTATATTCGATTTATGTTTTCCAGTGAAGCAAGTTGATGGGTCTAGGCTGAATGTACGCATGGCACGAGCGAAATTATATATGAAACATTTCGATCATATAGATACAGTACTAAGCATACATAAAATATCGTTTTTCAAAGACGTGGGAAAAAATGCAATTACTAAGCTACGAGAGACGTTTTCAATCAAAATGTGATTTTTTTACACAATAAAAGAGTATCTGTAAAATAAGCATATTAATATGATTCACATTGTAATCTTGTAACTCACTCAAGTAACTCTGAGGACAAATATACACTGTTTCTTAAAACTCGTCAGAAATTATATAGGTATGACCGTCACCAGAAATGTCAGCCGTAAAAGTTATCAAGAGAAAACTGGACATGCTACATCGTCCCCTATCTGACATCCTCGATAAGATAAGAACGGCAAGTTTGAAAGTAAACATCAATCCACCACGCCTGTCAGGCGGCACAGTATGCCAGTACTTCTCATACTGCGGATCATGACATTGCTCCAAGTCCCTTCACAATCAGGTTTCGATTTGCTTCGTACTAACCCGTGGATCTCACCACCGACGGCCTCGGCACTGCTCTCCACACCAGCGCTCCGCACAGAAGCCATCAGACTCGCTGCCTCCTAATTTGTTTAGCTCGCCCTCTCTTTATCTAAGGAAATTTCTAGATCTTTGCAAAACTATCGGACGGCAAGTTCAAAGGTCGTGCAATAACAGCATCACTCACCTTTCTGCCCTTCATTAGTCTCTCCAAATGTTATTTGCCTCCGTGTTGGTATCCCTTTGGTGATATTTTTTTAATTTATATAAAGTCCACGCTGTCACACACACTCTCTCTCTCTCTCCCTCCCTGGTTTGTTTTGTTTATCTTGTTCATGACGTGTTCCTGGAAAGCGCGTGACTCCCACCTCACGTGGTCCTCCGGCGACCAATCAGAAGAGGGCTCCGGGATTACCCCGAAAACAGCGCTACTTAGCTCTAAGCGATCGCATAGCACCCTCCTCCGCCGTTAATGTTCATTTTCTCTTAGTTTGTTGTTACATGAAGTGCATTACATTATCAAAATGTTTTTCTAAATGATACCGAGGTATGTTTCCTGTTTTACGTGTGCTTTCAAGTGATTGTTGGATAATATTTGCTGCCGTTAATTACTACAGGATGCAATTCACTTCTGGCTTTAATAAAATAATTACTGAAATAATATAGGCCTAACTGCTGTACATGGTATATATTCTAGCTAAATACTGTCATTGTGGTTCTGTATTTTAAAAAGTAATACAAAGAGGTTGTAGTATCCAGCAGGCATTCATACATATTACAAGAGTAAACATATAAAATCAGCAATACAAATTTTTTTTAAGCAAACACCTGAAGGCCATTATAAGGGGTATAAATCACACAGCATCTCCCACTTATTAAAATGAACATCCTCTGTTCCAGTGACTGATTGAAAAATGCATCTTTAAGCCGACACCCTCATGCTGCTTCTCTGCCAGGGGCTTGGAAGAAGGAGGATGAGCAACAAAACAATGGTACCTGTGAAACTCATGTTTAATACTTGAAAAAAGTGTGATTTATTAAAAGCAGCTATACAACCACAGCTGGGCAGATTAGGACATGCATGTATTCTGCAAAAAACCTCAGTAATCACTGAAGAAATGTTGTGAATTCACTTAATCTGCACTCAGTGTCTGCTATCGATTTAATTCTTTCCAAGGCACCGAGGTAAAAGCACACAAGTTATCAGCAAAAGAAGAAATCAGTTGCCTTACACAATTTGATTACATTGCAGTTGTTTCTACCTGCAGAAGTAAAGCTATTTCTCTCAAACAGATACAAGAGAAAGCGACAGATCACACTTCAGCTTTTATTTCTAAATGTTATCTTTAATAATCACTTAACACAGGGTTATTGTCAATAGGAACAGCCCTTAACTGCATTTTATGATCTGAAATGTTTTATACGTTAACAAAAGGACAGCATAAAAGGACTAAAATGAACATTTTAAGCAACACGACCTTCAGTCATCAAAGGTTTAATGTCCCTGACTGCAGAAATTCCACCACAAATTATAATTAAATTATAAAGCAACATGACAATATGTATAATAAATAAATATGTATTTTATCAAGAAGTAGTTGATCCTACCTAGGATTCATAATGAGAGCAAGAAAAAACAATCCTCAAGCATACTGATTAAACAATAAGACATTAAAGCACAGAAATTAAACAAGCGGAAATAGCATTTACTGATTAGCATTCATAGTTTGTTTTGCTGCAATAGAAACTGCCACCGCAGGTGTACCATGCAGACAGACTGCCACTTAAGGTCACTCATTAGCCAATGCATCATACTTAAAGGGGAAGTTCCTGTTGTAAAGGTCACAAGAACAGTCTAGTGAGGAACAAGCACCTTCTGCAAGAGAAGGGGAGGGAGAGAACAGTTAAATTAATTTCAACTATATCAGCCATTTCCTCTTAGGCAAACAAACGAAGCATCTCCCTGGAGCAAAGCCTTTTGGGCTGTGCTTTAACTTGCAGTACAATCCCATTCCAATTAAGCAAATATTTTGGGCAAATAAATTTTAAAAATCACCACATTCTGAGCTAATAAGTGTCAGCAAGAGCGGCCTGGCCTTGGGGAGCAGAAGTAAAGCATTCTCTGCCCCCCCCCGGGCCGCAGGCCGGCCTTCTCACACAATAGTTCCCGCAGAAAAAGGAAAGAAAACAATCAGTAATAGTGAACGTGCAACATGCTGACTGTAAGCTGTGTAGATGCACACCAAAATACAGCATTACTCCAGCTTCTCCAGATGCAGCCGAACATTAGGATATTAAAATTAGACTGGAAATCTGTTTTTTCACCTTTGAAAACATTACTTTTTTTTAAGTCTGAAGAAAAACAAACTCCTTAGCAGTCTGTTTAATTTACACAAAAGCTATATCAATATGAACAACATTTATTCTAAACGTAAACAATCCCCTAGAGTACAGAAGAAACCAGCAGCTTAGGAAAGCAAATGGTTTCTCTGGGAAGCTGATGTGCTATATCGTCTTACTGTTGTTATGGGATGGATGGCTGATTACCTGCTAAAGGAGACTGTCACATTCCTCATGGCCAGTGGTAATAGAGGTACCAAATGGTGTTATTGGTCAGTGATGGTCCAAACAGGGGGTTGAGCTGGGCCAGTATGGCCATCAACCAACTGTGGGGCAAAACAAAGGAATGTAAGTCCACTGTGAAATGTCTGGTTTTGCAGGATTAATTTCCATAACATCGATACATTCATATTCACGAAACAGACCACAGAACCCACAATATTCTCCAGCTATTCTTTCAAAGTTTCCCCACTGATTTACATTTTCCCAATAAGACATATAAAGGGAAACCGAATAAGCCTGGGCATCCAGAATAAAACTCCAAGCAGTAACCTTTAGTATAAGGAAACCTCTACTCTTTAAACTGCTAATAAAACAGACTCTTCATCCAGTTACAAACTTTTTATTTACCCAAAGTAAAAGCAAACTGAAAGCAGGGACAGGTTCTCTTCAGAGCAACGGGGGTTAAAATTCTTGTTGAAGGGCCCAACACTGCAAAGCCTGGGATTTGAACAGATGACCTTCTGATCCCAGGAGCAGCATCCTAACCCAAGGAGCCACACCCCCACCCCAATGGATTCACTTCCATGGTCTTTAAGTGTAACTAAATATTTTTCATTGTTTTGCTTCTTTTTAATTTAAATGTAAGACCTGCACAGTGGCTGAATGTGTTTAATTATATCAGGTAAAAATGACTTAAGTCTTGTTTTTAATAAATAAGGCTGCTTATGGGATAGCATGGTGTTTAGTGCCCCCTTGTGTCAAGATAATTAAATAATACTAAACCAAACCACGCACAGGTTAACTTCCATAGAACATTACATGAATCCGCTTAATTCTCTAACTATGGCATATGATTATGACCTCCATACTGCCATACTCCATTCACAATCTGTACTGTCAATAGGAGTTCGATTGTGTATCGATAAAAATGCACTTCCCAGGAGGCTAGCACCCAGTACTGCTTCAGATTAGGGCTGGGCAATAAAGGAAAAACAATTTATCATGGGAAAAAAAATTCAGTCAATGTTGATAAAAAATATCGAGATATTTTTTCATTATTCCAAGGGCTTAGGCTGGATTTCAACATTGGTAAGGACCAAATCAGCCCCAAACCCCCCAGCCGCCTAAACACACACACTTTACTCCCGCAGTACTGATAACGACATGACCCCACCATCCAAACCCAAATTTACACCCTTGCATTGTTTCTATACTTCAAGGCTACCTTGATAAGCTCAGGCCCACCCGTTCAGCGTTCAGGACGAGCGGGACAGTTCGATAAGCTCAGGCCCACCGGTTCAGCGTTCAGGACGAGCGGGACGGTACGATAATCTCAGGCCCACCCGTTCACCAGGAGCAGCACAGTACGATAAGCTCAGGCCCACCCGTTCAGCGTTCAGGACGAGCGGGACAGTACGATAAGCTCAGGCCCACCCGTTCAGGACGAGCGGGACAGTACGATAAGCTCAGGCCCACCCGTTCAGCGTTCAGGACGAGCGGCACAGTACAATCAGCTCAGGCCCACCTGTTCAGCGTTCAGGACGAGCGGGACAGTTCGATAAGCTCAGGCCCACCCGTTCAGCGTTCAGGACGAGCGGCACAGTATGATAAAATGATAATGTCCAACAGGTATACATGTGCTTGGCTAAATCAGTTGACTGTTGAAAGGCAAATGGATTTTTCTTTCTCTTTCTTCATTTGGTTTTAGTAATGCTATTGGTCATTTAAAAACTGATTTTTAAAAATGTGTGATTGTCTGTAGTATGATTTAAGGGACTGGCCAACATAATTTTCTGCCGGCCCAACCATGCTATGGATTCTGACTAAGCTATTGCATTTTATCTTAAAATTCCCTCAGTATTATTGTTAAACAGATTCAGGACATGAAACTGATGACAGACTGAATGGACAAAAACAAAATCTAATTTTAAAAACATACAATTTTTTTGTCACAGGGCACAATACTACAAAACGATGCCAGTTCTTAGTCTTGCTGTTCGTTACGGAGAATAGGTTTCACACTGCTGTGAGAGCATTTTGAAAAATAAAAAACCGTGTCCCCATCTCAACCAATATGGGATACAATTTGCATTTCTTCAGATTTAAAATGGAAACCCTCATTTCTGGTTTCTGTCTGCGTAAGTGTTCGCATTCTGGAGGTTCTAATGAATGATGATGCTTCGAGTAGTCTGCAGTATTTCCAGTTTTCTGCAGAGTTTACAGTACACAGCACTGTCGGCAAAGCACTGCAACACCACCATCTTTTCGCCTTGTTTATTCATATTTTCTTTTCTAAAACAGGTTGTGTGTGCTGAGCTGTCACTTCATTACATTAACCGAATACTAGCATGTGAGACACTGCTGACACAATCAACCCTGCCGTACAAATGTTATCCGTTCCTAAAATATTACCATATTAATTGTTAGAATTTATCTTTTTATTGTATAAATTTTATATGACAAATTGATATAGGCTATTGCCCAGCCCTAAACGTGGGATGACCTTGGCAATTCCAATTCTGTGTTTTTTGTATTTGATTAACAGCCCCAAAGGAAACACTGCAGTTAAGGACCTGTGACCAGAATCAAGGTGCCTGAGCAATGCGCTGCTTACGATAGTCTTCATAAAAATATTTAATCCAAGTTACACAAATACCTTAAACTGTACAAATACCTGCACACAAAAAAACAGCATTGAATTTAAAATATATAGATTAGGAAAAACAAGCCAGAGCATTAGGCCGTCGTTTGGCCATTTCCGCAGCTGAAATGTGCCGGATGGTGTTTGTTGGTATCTAAATCACATTCACGGTACGAAAATACTTACAACAGGTAACAGCAAACCGCCGTTAAGACCAGCATAGTCACAATGACCCTACAGGGGAGAAAACACAAATTTCAAACAAAAGTTTTACGTGGGGGGAAAGGATAGGTAGTGGTGGCAATTTTACTCATTCTGCTTCATGAAAATTTGTCAATTAATTAAGACCGCTGGTTTGTTGTTATGGAAACGAAAAGCAACGACTGCAAGATTTCTCCGCAATATTTATAAAGTGTCACTGAGTGGAAGGAAACTGCCGGTCGAATGACAAACTTCAAAGGATTGTAAATTGTTCCTTCTAGTTAAGCTGCTGACTGTCACATGCTTCTTATTCAGACTCCAGCCAGCAACTGGGAAGCAACAGTTCGGAGGTAGAAAGAGGAACATTTCAATGATACATTTCTAGACGCGTCTGAAATGAGATTTTAAAAGTAGGCAGCATAAATCAGTCCAGGGTGTAGATCTGGGCACGAGGAAGAGATCATGTCCCTACCGATATTGTGGGAGTACAGTGTGTGTTTGGGGAGGTTCGGGGTTGATTCTGTCGCTAGTAAAGTCGAAACCAAACCTACTCCCTTGACATTATTGTATGTCCCAAATAAGCGTGCGAATTCAAAGTGAAATAAACGCCAAAGAAACGTAAACACAATAAAATTGCACAACAGCCTTACTGCCAAATTAGGACTTCCTTCGTGGTAAAAAATGCGGGCACAAAATATAAGCAAAGCATTACAACACATTACAATTCTGAATATCGCGATCTACAATATACATTACGCATAAACGTGTCGCTTTTGATGGTCTTAAAAAGCAACTTGATGTCCAACACGCCGAACTTCACCATTAGACAAACGAACGACAAGCAATGAAAATGTAAAATATAAAACGCGAAATTTTAACACCGACAAAATCCTAAATGACGAACAACGCGAAAGAAACGTGCAACAGGCTTTAGCGCGATAGTGAACTTACTACTTACCCCTTGTTGGGTCCTTTGGGAATAAACCACGGTATAACTCCACCAACTACTGCCCAAAACAGTGTCATTACCGTGATGGGAATCACAAAAGAAAGGTTTTCCATTCTCCGTGAAGTATCCGATGCCGATATTCTACCACCCAGAAAAAAGTTACTTGTTTTCTACTTTGAAATCTTAACAGCAATTAGTTTTATGAACAACGCAATTTAGAACCAAGAAACTAAAGAACTCAGTCAGACACGTCGGCCAGGAAGCGAAAGTCACATGACGCGCCGGACTGAAAAGGCCGCTACGTCACAAAGCAAGTTACAATGTCAATCTGTACACAACTATTACGTAATTAATAATTAACTTCACAGCACAAGCGCAATTTCCCACTGTTATTAGACATGCATGTAACTCAGCAGTATTTCAGTTCACTACTAGCGTAGAAAAAACTCACAAATAGGCTCCATTGCTGGCATGAAATACTGTGTAATACTTTTCACCAGCAGCAGGGGCGTCGCTAGGGCTGTTTCGCCACCATTTCATTAAAAGTCTCCAGGGGCGCTCTTGGCATAAAGAGACCACGTTCCTGGTAGCTAACCAACTTCCCCTCTTTTAAAAACAGATTTGACACAGAGCTGCATGGGAGCAAGCATGGGCAGAGGGGCAGTTGTGACCGAAGACTTAATTTTCACTCTGACAAATTGTTTGTTTGGCATTATGTTACAACTGTAAAGTTTGATCCTCAATCCCAATATGAATCATCCAATTGCTTAAAAAAATATTTTTCAAAAATAATGTCTCATTTCCAGATGGCAGAAATCACTTGCTGTTTAATCAGTTATACTTTGCCATTAGAAAGTTTCCGTTTTTAGACACGCCATTCATCCAGCGGATCGTCAATGCAGCTACTGTTTGCAGAATCAGTCATGTTTGGAGAGACATGCACACAGCACACAAGTGTGATTTTTTTGCCCTTTATTGTCATCAGCCAAAGTTTCACTCCTGCATTTTCTCAATAGTCTCCTCCTTGTATTTGCCCTTTTCCTTGCCCTCCTGTCGTGATTTTGCTTTGCGCTCCAGAATCTTCTTCCGATCCTTGTCGAGCTTTAGCCGGGTGATCACCACCTGCGAGAGACACATGGGAGACTGAGGAACATTCCCCACACTTGCAGAAACAGAATTAAAAAAACAATTGTTAGCCCTTTATGCTAATATGCATGGCTGAGAAACAGAGACATGTCAGACGTGTGCTACCTAAAGACACCAACATAACAGGATTACATTCCCCTAAAGCACCGTAAAGACTGCAAAGGGGTGAGGCCTTTTGTGTTCCTTTTAGGTGCCGGTCTCCGGGATCCCACCTCGTTTTCCTTATTGGCTACTAGTGTTCCTGTCTTTTGGTGTCATTGGCTGAGGTCTGAGGCTCTGCAGCCAATGAGTGCCCTCCAGGCACTATATAAACCGGTTGAAGCTGCACTTCAGGGCCTTTGGCCATTTTGGGGTAATACCAGACCACCGGTTCTGTGTGAGTGCTCTCCCGTAGCCTTATGGGATGTTCATGTGTTTGCTGAAGCTGTGGGTCACTCAAACACTGATTAATAATAATAATAATCAATCCTTTATTTATCCCCATGGGGAAATTCCTTTTTATGCCTCCCTCAACTTGCTCTTTGTAGAGCAAGCTGTCCGTAAGGGGCAGCCACCCGTAGCGGCGCCCAGGGAGCTGGGGGTCAAGGGCCTTGCTCAAGGACCCACATACATGCCTTTCTTTGCCATTATCATCTGTGCCACAGAAACCTCACAGCAAAAAGTGGCCATTTTAGTTTTGGCTTTTCTCCTCCTGTTTTTCTTTGAGTTGCAGGCTTGTACATTTTGCTTTATGTAAACGATGGAACTAATTTTTGTTCCAACGTAGAGTTTGGTTTGCTGCGTTAGCCTCTGCTCTCCCTGAAGTTATTTATGCTTTCTGTGAAACCCGGCAAAAACGACCCATATTAACTGACCCAGACAGTCTCATGTTCCTCCATCCAGTGTAAATGTTGCTGCCCTTAACTCTAGGACAGCTTGGGGACGTAACGGTGTGAATCAACACTGCATTTCAGCCCACAGAAGACCTACCACACATTTCATTCACAAACTACTCAAACTATCCCAGGTTAAAAATCAAGTCTGGGAACAAAAACCCGAAAATGCCGCCATTCCTTCCCATGCGGCTTGAAGGCAGCTCAGGATCAGCTTGACAAAACACTCCAGATGTCACAGCTGTCCTATATGAAAAAGACAGACAGCTTTCAGACACAGGGATGCACTTACCTTGCTGGGGTGGATGCCGACGTGCACAGTGGTGCCATTAGCCTTCTCGCGCTGCACACGCTCGATGTAGATGACGTACTTCTTCCTGTAGACCTGGACAACCTTGCCAATTTGCTGGCCTTTGTAGTGCCCTCGTACAACCTGCAAAAATAAATGTGTCCAAATATAAGATACAGCTATTTTTGGGAACTGAATTGAACCTGGAATCTGCAGTTTTCCAAAACCGCACCATATGAATATATAGTACTTCAATGAAACTGCTCTGTCCTAGAAGGACAAAAGGTCCTAAATAATATGGCTGTAATTTCCACAGACCATGTGACCTAAAATGATTCACCATCAAGCTACCAACTGCCCAAAATAGCAGTTATAAAGCTAGTGGAAAAAAACAAACAAGAAAGGAAAGCGTCTATCTAATGTGACCCTTTTAAAGCATGAAAAATTATTTTCAGTTACGGCAAAAAAAAAAAGTTGTCCATTACGCAGATCTGAGCCTCCCTGCAGAGTAATTGGATTAACAAAAACATCATTGTTAATCTGTGAAAAAATAGACACATTTATGGTCTCTCAGTAATACCTTCATTGCTGTTAAATTACATTCAGCTCTATCAAAAGCTTAACATTCTTCCATTGTCTCCGCCAGGCTGATTCAGTCACTGTCCTGAAACAGCCTCTTCATGCCTGGAAGGGGAGCCAAGGTGAGCAGTGATGAGGCGTCTGGCTTTCCTACCTGGACCTCGTCATCCTTACGGATGGGCATGGAACGCACATTATACTTCTGTCGCAGTTCCTTGGAAAGCGGGGAGGACATGATCTTTCTGCGGATGTGAGAGGGGGCATTGAAGTGCCGCTTGCGGTTCTTGCGACGTGACGACGACACAAATGGATTGAGCTTCATGATGGCTGTAAACACAAGACACCAGTAGGTAAACAGTTCAGCTCAGGCACCCTGCATGCTTCTGTTCGCGTGTTCGCACATTATCGACCATCACCATATTCAAGTGTATGGGTACCGATATGTAGCAACACCTTCAATAACAGCAGTCCACCAAAGTTCAAATTTGCAAAATTACCACAAATGTTTCACAGGTCGTCACTCATATCAACTAACCACGTAATAAAGTTTAAATCTCGTAGTGACTCGCTTGCAGTTAGGGGTGGCACTGTCCAGTGCAGCTCATCTCACGATTAAAACGAAAGCCCTAATCTAAACCCAAAAACTTTAGACAACTGGAAAAAATAACTTGAAAGACTTCACCATACTTCCGATTTTATACTACAATTTTAAAACATGTACTGCACGCTCCTGAAATGTCCGTCATCTTTTATTTGAAAATGATCGCTACCGTTCACTAACGCGACACTAAAACAACACATGCGTTTTTGAAACATACGCTACTTGGTATTCGAATAAACAGTACAACGATAATTGCTTATATGGAGTACATTATTATCCTCGACATAGACAAATAAGTCAAGTTAAAATCTAAAGTCCTCGTTTACAGCAAGTATGCTGCTGCTGTACAGGCCAAGAGGTTTGCCGGGGTGATTCGCTGCTTAATCTCGGACGTGGAACACAAATATCAAGTCGTACATCACTGAAAAATACATCTGAGTGGAATTTTAGGGGCTGTTCAGTAACATTATGGGCTGAGGCCACGGATGATTGTGGATATTTTTGTACGTATTAAGCACCAAGAACCCTTACCCTCTCGATCAGTCCACTATGGCCGCCGGAAAAGAGAGATTCGATTTACTTCCGCTCACATTAGTGCCGCCATGATCTCGCGAGAAATCCTGACGCGCTCCGGGATTTCAGTGATGCTGCGAGGGGGAAGCCCGTGCGGCGCCGACAGGCCGGCGGTCTGTACTGCACGTAATTCTTTTATTCCGCATTATCTATTATATGTGTATATGTGTCTGGTATTTTTTGGCTTACTCTTTGTGCTGATACACTTAAGATTTAGCAGGATTTGTATCTATAGCGACATACAATTAAGAAAGCAGGGCCAGCCACTGAAACGCTTAGGGTTAAGGGTCCAACCATGAAATCAGTCTGTGGACCTCGGGGGTAGAACTTGTAACCTTGCAATCACAGATACAGAGTCCCAACCCAGGGAACCACGCACTGCCCCGTTATATTACTTATGAAGTTATTTTAGTTTAAGAAAAATTTTCAATGCTTTACGTGAAATGTGTGTGGAATATGCAATTTTATTCGGTCACTGTTTATTGTGTTGTTTTAACGGTACAAACAATGAACTTATAGCAGTTATTACTTTTTTATAAACATTTTAATCAAGTAGGTTTTTCAAAGCAAACAGACTAATGCTCCATTTAATTATAAATATTTAAAGTACAGTCTTGTACTAAAAACATGATAGAATTCCATGAGATTAAAATCTCAGTAAGCAGGTCTTCATTGAATTCTTTTGTGATAATAACTCAAGTAGTTAACATAATATTTAGAAAGTAGAATGACAGCGACATTCCTGGCTGTTTCACTTTTAGTGGCGCAGCCCAGGATGCATTAAGTGGTACTGATACCAAAGTCCAGGAATGAAGGAGGTTTTGCGTGGGTAAAGGCCGCTGCGGTCTCGCAGAAGCCGTCACCAGCTGATCCAAGCTTGTGTTTCTCGGTGGTCCCGTCCAAAGTCTGGTACTGATCATTTGAAACTGTCCCTGGTGTGTGTGTGAGATTCTGCTACTTTGACTTCACTTGCTGCCTGGTATGTGGCCAATCCGAGGCTTGAGATACAGTGACAAATAGTTCAAATAATCATTGCCTTGTCTGAAGGTTAATGAAAGATCACGAGGATTACTGTTTACAATACAATATATTGCTAATGAGTGAATGAATTGATTTAAGTCCCTCCAATGATGGGAGATAAAGGTAAATTTGATGGAGAAAGAATTGTTTTAAATTAAAAGAGACGAGGGAAACTAGTCGTGTTTCAGTCATCTACCTTAAAGTGATTATTTGGTCTCAGAATTAAAGCATGTAAATAAACACGGGATAAAGAAGGTTCACCAGAAAAAGGAGTCTT
>JABFEB020000002.1:5117704-5132553 GCA_019775895.2 Stomatorhinus ivindoensis | reverse complement strand
GGACAGTGGTGTGTGCAGTCAGTGCAGTGAACCATTAATCCATGTTGGGACAGTGGTGTGTGCAGTCAGTGCAGTGAACCATTAATCCATGCAATGGGCCTTTTGTAAGAAAATATATTAGTATTTATTGGTTAAGATAAATAAGATGTTTAGATTTTGCATTTTAAGTATTTCAAAGTGTGTTACTGTGATTATCTAAAACATCGATTTTAAACAGTCATACGGTATTTTTGTTGAGTTCCATCACAAATGAAACTACACAGGCAGAATCCTCACAGAAGAAAGTTTAGGAAATGTGCAGCGATAGCCACGTGCGACTGTCAGAAATGTCTTTCAGCCTTTTAATCTTTATTGGAAAGTATGCCATCAAGCCTCTTTGGACACTGTTTGTTCAAACTATTAATAAATTATAAAGCTGAATTAAACAAAATGCTGCCAAAACTACAACCAGACTATAGTAGTATCAAAGGCATGATTAAGAAATTATTAGGCTTTTGTTAAATTCCTTTGTTTGACTGATAATGGTTTCGAACAATAATTTGGGGTGTTGGTTAAGAGACAGCTTATGTGACTGATTCGTAGGTACGTGCAACAGTAATAAATTTGGTAAATTCGCTATGAAAAAGAAATGAATTCAAAAGCAAAATTGTGATTCCCTCTAGTGGATTCAAAAATATACTGCACACATCTCGTCTGTATTACGTGTAACATACATATAGAGAACTTAAGGGTTTAGTATAAATCTAAATTGAATCCCTCAGAAATGTAATATGGTTTTTCTGCATTAAGTACGTTAACAGAATATGTACATGTCGCAAAGGATTAAAAACTGATCATAAAGGTTGTTGTGTCTGAACCGTCATCACACTTCACACTATTTTTGAGGAAGATAAAGATCTTTAAAATGAGCTTCTGTATACATAAATAGTATTATACGTTGTCTTTTTGTCACAAAGTGCAACTGAATACCTGCCTGTCAGAGACATCTTAATATTTTTTACATTTGTAAAAGCAATGTCTTAAAAACATACACTATTGCGCTAGGCCTGCGTGGTACGACAGAATTTAAATGTGTATTTTGGCTAAACACGCAAGTATGACTATAACATGGACCGCATTTTCGGAGTATATGGGCTTTAATTTGCCCCCGGAAGGTAATATGCCGAAATACGCTCTTTGGGATTGAGGTCTCACCGCTGGGACGGCTGTGGCAAAACAGTATCACCTATTGCCTGATCTTCCAGCCACCTGTTGGTGAAACGCGCCCTGTGGTTTGGGGCGCTTTCCTGGGGCGCCTAGCGTCCTGGTAGGTAAGGAAAGGCGAATGATGGGAAGCAAAGAGCGGCAACGCGCCGCAGCAACGTTTGCTTTGGCTATAATAAAGCTGAGATGTGGTGTGCCACACCCTTTTAATGTGGCACAAGAGAGCTTCGAGGTTGCATTCATATAGTGACTGCATACGTGACAATGTCCATGTTAACATTGGCCAAGCTGTTTTCTTACTTAAACTACGCAATTTAACTGTACAGTCGTTTTTGCATTCGTCTTTGACCCTGGATTAAGAGACTGGGCGATGTCACGTTTCGCTTAAAACTAAATGCGTGTAGAATGACTTCGTATATAACATACTATAATAATGCATTTTTCCCCTTAATGTACAAACATATTTAACAGATGTTCTTATGTTTCAGCGTTATACAATCCAGTTGAAAGGTTTGAGGTCACTACAGTTAGCATATCTGTATTTCTATACCAAAACCGTTCTATGTTTTGGAGCACCTCCTTTTCTCAATTTTCCTAAATTACCCACTGAAATATTTGGAACACAACGGCTGAAGCCAAGTTCATACGCGTAGTTTTTGTTTTACTGCCGTCTGTCAGAGGAGGATATCAGAAGCAAACCCAAGGCTAGACACGTTCTACTGTGTGAATCAGCCATGGAGGGTGGGCAGACTTTATCGCGTTTTTTCGCCATTTTGAAAACAGCATTTAAATAGTTTAGGCTGATAGATAGCATCCCATTATATCACCCTCCCCTCTAATCAGAGCGGAGGTGCTGAATTTAGTTAGATCCAATCGCATCTGGTTTTCTGGTGTCGGGCGCACCGGTCAGAGGATAAGGGGGAAAATGATACCCGGTAAGTCATCGGGGTGCGATCTGAGGATGGGCTCCTGATGCCTTTATGCTTGGTTAATTTACACCACGCGTAACTTACACCTCTTCGCCTGGATCATCCGCAGGTCGCGGGGGAGATCCGGACGACACACGGTGGTGCTTCGCGCAGGTGAAAGGTGTCGTCGAGGTGAATGTCACGGAAGGTAAGTGATCATTTGCCCGAGCGGCAGATAATTCGATCATCATGACGATTCAGTCGCTGTGATACATGTTCGTGACAAAATGCATTTGAAATAAACCGTCTGTGATAAAAAAAAGTGCCCAAAGGAATATATTCCAATAACGGAATGTTGGAGAATTGTGACAATTTGAAGATTGTTTTGTGTTTTTATTACGGGTGTAAATTCTGTGTTTTTACGTGTGCATTCAGTTTTATTATGGAAGACACTGAAATATAAATTGTTACGGTCTTTATGGCATGTAACTATAGAAACCGTACTTATGCGCCCCCTTCCTCCCCTGGAGCCGGATTGCATAAGCGCGCGGAGCAGCTCTTCGTCTAGCTCTGTTACGGTACAAAATATTTATGCACGTGATCACATGATCTTCGTAGTGATTTCTTCAACATCTCACCGTAAGAAATCTTTAAAACTCAGCTTTATTAAACCGGCGCATTGACGGACTGGCTTCACAAACCACGGAAGTAGTTAGCAGCCGTGGTTATGCAGATATGTAGATCATTACCCCACACTAACGGTTTTTCACAAGTCTACCGATTCCTCACATGTCTGTCACTGATCGTGTGAAGCAGATCCTTCGTCGGCATCTCAGCTTTTCACACGCCAGATAGACAATTTACAGCCAGAAGCTGGTAGCCTCATAATCTTTTTATGAAGTTAGTTATGAAAGCTTTAAAATTTTGCCTCAGCGAGCCTCAATATATGTGTTATCAAGGCGTTTTTAAAGAACAATGAAGAATTTAATGAAAAATACTTAAACATCCTATATAACCATGACCATAAGTTATTGGATTAGTGTGCCTGACTGTAGCAACGTATACCGAGTCGTTAGCCTCAGCCGAACAGGAAAAAGAAAGCCAGTTAAAGGTCTGTCATGAAGCTGGACAGCTTTCAGTTCTCTCTTAAATGTCAAACTGTCTCTGTGGAGATTAGAAATGCAAGAAAAATATACATGTTAAATGTTATATCCTCAGAAATGCTAAGAGTGAATGTGACTGCTCCACATCAGAATCAGCTTTATTGTCATTCGAACCTCTTGACAAAATAAGAACGAATCCCAGCTTCTCGGGTTTTGGGTTTGCGGCGTGGCTACTAAACAATAAACAAATAAGAATAATAATGAAATACAGTACTAGAATAAGATATGTGAGCTAGGTATAAAACAGAATAAACTGCCCAAGGAGTTAACAACAATAATAGGAATGATAATTATTGACTGGCGTTACTAGTTGAAGACGCCCAGGGTTTCCGCACGGACGCCCTGCGGGGACATGCTGAGCTAGGCACTGGGCTGCTCCTCTGGGGGACCGAGGTGCTGCGACCTGCAGACTGGTTTGGTTGGACCTGAGCAGCAGCATATGAATGTGACACCAGATACACGAACATACGGATTCTGCAGTGTGACGAGAAGGAGGATGCGGGTTTGGATCCAGCGCAGATTCTCCCACAAGCTCCCTGCAGGTTTATCCAGGGCCTCCCCTCAACATTTACACCCACCGTCACATTGTTTGCAGTACATCTCTTTCGGCCTAAATATAGACATCACATTCATTCACGGGGTCCCATGAAGAGCACAGGGAGGGAGGGGGCAGCCGACTGTGACTCAGGCTTATTGTGAGAGGTTGTCGGGGGGGGGGGGAGTCAGGCCTTTGATATGCTGACATGCTCAGCCAGTAGGGAATGGGATCCGTCCCTGAAAACTGAGAGCTGCTCCTACTGATTCCTGGTCTGTGGAAGATCCTGCTGTCCGAGGGTGAGGGCAGTGGCACCTGAGTCCAGGATGGCTGTTAACATGCCAGAGCCGTGCGTCTGCAGTGACTGTGGGCCGGTCAGGCTTCGCATGCAAACATCATGTAAGGCACAGAAAATATCACTGCTGTTTGTACCTTTTAATCAGAGGAAACAGAACAACAAAATACGTCTTCCTTAGTTCAGTATGTCATTTCTTAGTTAGATATAAGTTAGTACAGTAACCCATATCTTCACCGATAGGCCATAATGGTAAAGCTTGGCTTTATAGATTGATGTGTGGGACATGCATGTCACGTTGCTCTTGTGTATAACAGAAATTTCAATGAAAACATATCAACAGTATTCAGTAACACGAGTAAAGAAACAAATGTAGCCTTACTGGAAATCACAATGGCGTGTTGTGTCAGGGCAAGACGGCCTAACTTATCCGTTCAGATATACTTCACACGAACCTTCTTTTAAGGACCATCACTGATCAGGGGCACTGGAAGTAGCAACATCTTAATCTATCAAAGTGCTCATTTATACAGCGTTAGTCCTTTGTGGAATTTAAGCAGGACTCCTGTAATGCAATATGATAGACTAAGAGAACAACAACAGCTAAAAACATCACATTCTCTCCCAAAACACGTACAAAAAGAAAAATCTTCATTCACACGTTTAAATCCAAAATGTTATTCCTTTCATGAATAAGGAATTCTCAATGAGATAAGCGTCAGAATATACCCTGCAGTACAAAAAAACACCACCAGATGGTACTGTGAACAACTCGATGACACTTAGAAAACAGCTGCTATCTTGAGATCATGGTTACGTAACTGGTTCTAAAGATAACGCTCTGTCAATGTGCAAAACAAATAGAATTGAAAAGTAAACAGCTTCGCAAGTGCTGTCAGCAGAGGTAATGTATTTGACACAAACCTGTCATATCTATGGCAATGCTTATGTTTTGACAGTCGTTATTGGTCCATGCACACCACGTAGACACAGTTGATCATAACTTACAAAAATTCTCGGGGGTGCTACACGGTGACCTTCAGTTTACCCTCCCAATATCCTAGGTAGCTTGCCAGACTTGTACTAATTGTATCTGGTATTGATTGAGGTATGACCTCATCACCAACAGGGCAGTCGTATTGGCCCAGTTTCCCGGGGGAATTCCAGAGGATCCCAATGAGCTTCTCCCCCTGTATATTATGGATAAAAAGCTTGGCAAAGCGAGACAACTATTAAATGACAAGTGAACACTGCGAAAGTGTCTCCGACAGACATTACACAGCGAACACTGCGAAAGTGTCTCCGACAGACATTACACAGCGAACACTGCGAAAGTGTTTCCGACAGACATTACACAGCGAACACTGCGAAAGTGTTTCCGACAGACATTACACAGCGAACACTGCGAAAGTCTTTCTCACGGACATCACACACCGAACACTGTGAAAGTGTCTCTGACAGTCATCACACACTGAACACTGTTGCATCTTGTTTGATGTATGTAGGTGACTAAAAACAGCCCCAACTCTCAATCTCTTCAAATAACAGCAGAGCAATCTTTCAGCATTCATTAGACACCTTAATAGCTTTAGTGTCTACATTGATTCCATCAACATCACAGTTTCTCCAGAGACTTGTAGAAGTGCATCTCTGAAGCATTTAAAATGCTCCAGTGACTCTGCAAGCACTTTCACCTTCTGATGTCTGTGAGCTTTGTACTGGCTATGATAAAAAAAATGATACCCAGCTTTGTTACAAGATGCAAAATGTATGCGTTTTTAAATCAGTACTGGGAGTTTATCATTAAAAATTTTCTGAACATTCTCTAAACTGAACATGCCAAGAAATGTGGAAATAAATATTTGAAATATACTTTCAGTGTAATCCACAATCAGAAAGATATTAAACAGATGAGCATGTAAACAGCAGCCATACTGGGGACAAAGTGCTCCGTCTGTCGGGCACTAAGAACACTGAGAGCGGGATGAAATATGTCAGCGCTGAAGGACATTGCAGGAAATCCATGGTGTGATGCATATAAAAAGTGTTCAGAGCTGTATGGTCATTCTGTCACGTCTCATTTTATACCTGCCTGTGAATTTCTGTCATTGTGTGTTCCCCATCGCACAAGCTCCATTTTAATTTTTGATTGAGTCCTGGGAGTAAGAGGTCAAATCGCAAATGAGGAAAGCAAGAGGTAACCGGTAACTCCACCGGACTAACTGATCAATCATTGTCTATCGAGTCTGATTGCATTTCCAAACAGACACATTAGCAAATAGACAATTACCTGAATGTAACTGATACTTTAATACAGATATTGCCTCACGCCTCCTGGGTGAATTGAATAGGGGTCGGGTGCGATGTGAGCTGGGCAGTGGCCAAAGGCGGGGACCTTGGCGGTCCGATCCCCGGCTGCAGAAGCTAGCTCTGAGGACATGGAATGTCACCTCTCTGACGGGGAAGGTGCGCGAGGCTGTGAGGTTCCGACTAGATATAGTCAGGCTCACGTCGACGCATGGCTTGGGCCCTGGAACCAGTCTCCTTGAAGGGGGTTGGACCCTCTTCCACTCTGGAATTGCCCACGGGGAGAGGCACCGAGCGAGCAGGGGGTGGGCATACTTATTGCCCCCTGGCTGGGCGCCTGTACATTGGGGTTTACTGCAGTGGACGAGAGGGTAGCCTCCCTTCGCCTTCGGGTGGGGGGACGGGTTCTGACTGTTGTTTGTGCTTATGTGCCAAGCGGCAGTGCAGAATGATCTTCGCACCCTTTTTTGAGTCCTTGGAAGGGTGTCCATATCTGCACTTGGCACCAGGACACTCTAGGCCGCAGGTCGATGATCGACTTTGTGGGCCGTATGTAGGCGACTCGGGTGAAGAGAGGGGCGGAGCTGTCAGCTGATCACTACCTGGTGGTGGGTTGGTTTCGCTGGTGGGGGAGGAAGGCAGCCAGGCCCGGCAGGCCCAAGCGTATAGTGAGGGTTTGTTTTTGTGGTAAATGTATATATACCAGTACCGCATTAAAATTGTATCTCAAACCCTCTTCTATATCCATTGCGGCTCTTTGTAAATCTTGGGTCAGACATTTAGGATAAAATGGCTCTTTAAGTTTAAAAGGTTGCCGACCTCTGGGTTAGACGAGTGGTGGATAGTACTAGCCAGTTAAATACTGTGTGTGTTATAGCAGAACACTTGAGAGAGAGTGGTAAAGGACATGCAGTGATACAGCACATTGCCGCCCCCATCACATGACAAGCCACCTCAGGGATGAGAACCCGAGTGCAGCCATGTGACGGGTGACACCTCAGCACCACACCAGTCCAAATGGACCAGTGTGATGTTTTTTCCAGTGGCTGAAGTGCCAATCCTGCCACCAACCCACAAGTCATTCCCTGTAATCTGGAGGACCTCTTTATAGGGCTGGATTTAGATTAACATACCCAGGATGAAGCCATTGCAGGTTGCAGACCTAAAGGAGTAGAATCACTCCTGGCATTCATTCATAGGATTTGAACCAGCAACCTTCCAGTTGCTGCTACAGATCCCTACCCTCAGACCCACCCCTCCAATACTTGAATACATACTAATTATAAACACGCCAGTTTCGAGTCCTTAATTCACTTGTACAGATATTCAGTTTTTTGTCCTCAATAAAATATTCTGATGGGGAACCTCAGCTTGCCTAGAAATGCATCTTTAATAAAGACACTCAGAATTAAACTGGCAACATACTAGTGCTGTAGTTTGAGACTGGTCTTGGTCTTGACACCAGTCTCGAGACCAATTTTTTATGTTCTCGATCTTGTCTAGGTCTCGGCTCTATTTGGTCTCAGTCTTGTCTTGGCCTCGGACATAGCGGTCTAGCTGGGATGCGAAAAAAAGAGAAAACAGCACATCCTCACAGAACAGTATCATTATTTATTAGGCGCCTCAGTTCAAACACAACCAGTCAGATGCATCTATTTTAAAAACGTTACATTGTATATATTTTCTCAACGGACACTGCCAGTGCTTCACAGTCCACACACATCATTCACATCGCATCATAGCAAAGTCAGCAAAGAAATGTCTGAAAATGTCCGCAAAGTCTATAGCATATTTATAATTCAAATAAATAAGGTATTTTACATTCATTAGAAAGCATGGTCTTGGAGGCGCAAGTCAATCTGGAGGCTCATTCTCTTCAATTCAAAGGAAAGGATTCTAGCCATAGTCTGTTTTCGGTCTTGGTCTCGACCAGTCTTGGTCTTGGTCTCACCTTAGTGTGTCTTGGTCTTGGCCTTGGTATTGGTACCCTCAAGTTCCGGCAGTGTCTTGGTCTTGGTCTCGCCTTAGTGTGTCTTGGTCTTGGTCTTGGTACCCTCAAGTTCCGGCAGTGTCTTGGTCTTGGTTTCGCCTTAGTGTGTCTTGGTCTTGGCCTTGGTCTTGGTACCCTCAAGTCCCGGCAGTGTCTTGGTCTTGGTCTCGCCTTAGTGTGTCTTGGTCTTGGCCTTGGTCTTAGTACCCTCAAGTGTCTTGGTCTTGCTACCCACGGTCTCGGCAATGTCTTGGTCTCGGTTTAGGCGGTCTTGACTACAAGACTACAACATACCCTCTGGCCTCTGAAAAAGCCAGCATTACATTACAGGGGATGGTATTTAACTGCGCTCCCAAATGTTTGGAAAACATAGACACCCTAAGCAGATATTCAGACTGCCAAAGCGGTCAGCTAGGAGGGTGCACAGACTCAGCCAGGATATGTCTTCTCCATGAGAGATGGAAGGTAGAGCTGGATTCTGGCTGAGTGGTGACTAAGTGATCACATCACTCCCAACGGCCATCAAAAGGATGGAAGCACATAAGCTCCTTGTCACACTTTGGTAAAACAACAACAACTGTCAGACATTTATGGAAGATGGATGGTGGATGGATGGAAATGCAAACGAATAAAATGACGACCATGAACTATCTTAAGAGCGGGCACCTCACATAATAAAATTCAGGTACCCTCTTTTCATCATATAGGAGTTAAGCGGAGTTAGTGCTCAGAAGCACGTCAACCATAGAAATCCCATATTGAGTTTTTTTACTTTTACCAAGGAAGGTAATTTAATTTATTTTTAGAAAGCGAGTCTTTATTAAAAAGCCTTTAATGGCAAAAGCCCGAGGGACATTGTAAGTAAGTGTGCTCCATGGTTTTAACCAAACGTCTTGCTCAGCTGATCAGCGTAGCTGTTTTCTGCGTCGCGCTTATTATTAGTCCGCATGTTGGACACCGAGGGCCCGGGGGACGTGACTGTTCTATTTCAGAATGCCACAGAGATGATGTGTATGTTTTCGTGACCTTAGAAGGAATGCACGCAAAATTGTGTAAAGCTCTTTAGGTACATCTTTTTAAATCGAACAGGCAAAGTATTAACACAGCCGCTAATAGCATAAAGATATTCGTATTCAGTCAGTGTAAGAGGTTAAACTTAAGACAACGGGAATATTTACACTGGTAGCTTCGACTTTATATCATGGGTAGTGGGGGTTATTTATCAAATCAAAACAGTTTGTGAATAAGCAAAATAAAAAACAGACAAATTACTGGCATCCGGTCCAACGTGTGACCCCCCCCAGGGTAAGCAGTCGGAAACGGCAGCTGGGCGGTTAATCAGTAACGTGTACACGGAATACAAACCAAATGTAATTATTAATAGTTATCACAATTTACAACAACATCAATAATAACAGCAACAATAATGCTGTAATAATAACAGTTGTACGTAAATAAGTATACGGAGTAGGCATGTGTGTTTTTTCACGGATTTCTATCTGGGAATATAAAGAGCATGTTATTCGCCGCTGACTTAGCTAGCCTATTTATTCCGCGCAGGCCAGTGATTGGTAATTTTATGTTTGTGAGTGAAAGGGAGGGGGGGGGGCGCTGGAAGGAGAGCGAGAGAGCAGGAGATGAGGGGGGAGCAAGGGAGTGTGTCGGCAGATACTGGGACATTTAACTTCCTCGCAGCTGAGGCAGTGGCGGCGATCATCACTGTGCTCAGAAGCAGGCAGCAGATGCGTGGCCAGCAGCCGGCAGCCCTCCTCCTCTGCGCTCCCCATGCTCAGTCCCCTGCGATTCGTGAGAAAAAGCGCAGCCTGACGTCCAGCTAACGGCGGGGGGGATGAAGGAAACATGATGAACGAGAGAGAAGCGTCGTCAGGAGACATGCCAATCTCCCCGATCCGCTATTGCAGTAAAGGAGGGATTTGCGCTCCGATTTAAAGTGATGCTGCTGTAGATCAGTGGAATAAAACGCAAGGAGCTCTTCTCCCCGTCCTCTTCCTCCGGTCTGTGTCACCGACTTTGGGATATGGACAAAACAGTAACGCGCTGCCGCTAACGACAAGATTTTTAAAACATGAAATGCTTTTCCCGTTACCTGCCGTACCTTTTCCGACCCCCTAGCACCATACTGTCCTCCAGTTGCCACACAGAAGGTAGGTACGTGGGGTTTGATTTAACGGGGCTGTGGGTTTGGATGACGGGCTGGGTGGAGGGGGAGGGGTGGGGGGAGAGGAGGGGTTGTTCTGAAGCGTCTGTTTTCTGATGGAGGGGGACTCCACTGCCCCATCGCTCATTGCTCCCTCTCCTCCGTGTCTCTCTTTTGGAAAACGTTTCATCCGAACGTGCAGAGTAAATCGATGTCTGTTTACCCAGTTAGGTTTAGTTCCCTTTGCATAACTACCATTATTGTACCAGATTGCTGATACTGGCAGCTTGACTGCAATAAACTGCCAGATCTTTCCGTGACTGGGCATGTTTGGTTTTAGGTGGTTCTGCTTGAGAGGAGGGTTCGTGTTTGTTTAGCTGTGTCATTTCTGAGTGAGACATATTCACCACTGAACGGGGGCACTATTAAAACCTCCAGTTACAAAACAGAAGCCATTTCTGTGATATGGCTGTCACTGTCCCTATTCCTGAAACTCACTACAGAAAAATACCTATTTACAAATGACACTTAATGCCATACAATGCTCTTTAAAATCAAAACAACTATCAGCACTTCTGATACATGTTGTCTTTATTATCACGTATTTATGGCCTACAGTAACCTTACAGTCAACCTCAGGTCCTTTAACCAGCCATGGAGCACGTGACTGTCAAACACGTGACTGCCGCGGCGGTTTTAGTTCACAGCTTCATGCTAGATCACTTGCATGCCGTTAAGATGTCACACATCCAGAAACTCCGGCATAGTTGCGAGCCGATTTGTTATTCTGTTAATCAGTTGTTTTATTTGTAACATGTTATTGTTTATTACTGATAAAATGCTTGTCTCATCTATCCCAGTAAAAGGGGGTTTTCTTTAAAACTAATTAATTCCTGATGGACTTATTGGTTTTAATAGTGGTTTGTGTGTATTTATTAGTAAGGGTATTTCCACATGACAATTCCTGTCCAGTGGATTCACTTTGAAGTCATATCTATAAATAGTTTTCCGTGTAACTATTGCACGTCACATGTGAGGGACAGCTAGAATGCTATCAGTGGGTGGTGAACTAACCATTAAAAACCTTGCAGATCGGTGGCAGAACAGTAACCCTGACCAAGGCAGCGTTGAGGAAAAAGAGGTTCTGAAAGTACGAGTGGGTGGGGGTCACAGTATTCGACCAACCAATGGGGGGTGGGTTAAACCATTTGGTAACTGAACGCGACCTCTTGCACCACAGATTCTGAAATCTCATTTCTGCCATTAGCCGGTGTCAGTGAATAACTAGATGCTGGGTGTATTTTTACTACAGCAATAACAAACTAAGAAATGTAGGCCTATATTATAAAAGAAATCTCTATTATTGGGATTAAGTCCCAGTGCAAACCAAAACTGAATACTTAAGGAAACCAAGACAAAACATGAACTGGGTGTAGAAGTCTTTAAAGTAATTTCCAAAAAACTGAATATAGGCTTTTCATATTTTGTAGTAACAAAATTAATAAGAAAATTTTAAGATGCTTATTTTGCTAAATATAAACAGCAGACATGCAGGGACCTGTTCAATCCATTTTTCGAGAGACGCAAGGACAGAGCAGGATGAGAATTTGTTATTAATCTGCCAGGTTCCTCACAGCCCCTTTCCGAGCGAGGAGCATTAGTATCGCCTGCCGGATGTTTCACGAGTAGACGCTGGCTTTATTAAGCTTTGACCTATTTACAACGCAGTTTCACAAGCAATAATGTTAGCGCCATTTCCAGCACGCAGCTTGAATGCCGCTGCTCCTCCAGTCGTGACTTAAATAACGGGAGTTAGTATCGTGCTGCCTGATTTTTCCGCTGGAAACGTATCCGGCACGGTGACCACTGCTATAGCTCCAGCTCAGTTTCCGTCCTGCTGCAGGTGCAAATCTTGAATGAGCCTTTTAGGGGAACTGGGGAGATTGGGGTGGTTATGTTTAATGCACGCTAGCCTGTGTACTGCGAGTTATTTTTAACACGATTTATTAGGTCAGTACGCTGCATGGTTAATGCAATGTGTCATTGCCTTGTAATTATATGCCCCTCGCTGCGGAGTTCCACTCAGAGGCAGTGCGGGGTCTGCACTTTGGGACGGGACAGTAAATGCATTGTGGGTGGGCGGATATTAAGTAATTCAGCTTTCCTGCCGAGATTAAAATGTTCTCACCATGCAACCGGTGTTAGGAGTTGTTCACCTCGTTAGCTGTACTGTATTTTAACTTATTCCAATGCGTAAATATTTCTCTTAATGAATTCTGTCAGCAATGTCATTTTCCACGCGCTGTGCGAATAAGGGACCTTTACGGTCGCAGTGACTTATCGTTCTGCAAAGCGCAACCCCTTTCCCCTGATATTTACTGCTCCACAAAAAAGCACAAAACAGAAAAAATGAAAATAAACTGGTTTTTCCTAATTACAGTGAGCAGGAGAGCCTCAGGCCACTGGGATCTTGCTGCCACAGGGGGATTGACTTCAGGGGCAGGTCTGACCCAAGTGGTGAAAAATTGCCCCAGGAGACATTTGGCTCCGCCCATCTTGGGTATTGGAGTGCTGCCAGTCTTCACTTGAGAGTGGTACTGTGGTCCTGGCTTTGTCAGCCCAGGGTGGAGGCTACAGTGGATGGGGGTGGAGTCTGACTTATCACCACCCAGTCAGACCTGGGGCACCCCAGCCCCGCCCCCATCTTTCTGGAAAATTTGCATGTGTAATGTGGGGATACAGCTGGCCGTGTACCGACATGGTCACACCCCTTCATCACCCTTGTGTGCCGTCACCCCCCCTCCCCCCACATATAAGCACTCAATGAGTGACGTTGAGGTCTGCTGCAGCCCCGCTGCCGTCATTCAGGGTGCTGCCAGTGGCGCCCGGCTGACAAATAAGGGAACGATGCTAAGGCACCTGTTCTGGGCTGCGGATCGATGATCTAATTATGTCCCATCAAGACGCCGGGCATCGGGGGAAGTCGATTCCCAGCTCGCAGTGTCTCTGGAACCCGAGCGTTTCGTATCGCATCTTAAAGGGAGCCTCCTCCGTTCTGTGGTGCATGAAGCCCGTCTAGGAGGCTGAGACACTGCGGCTGGTCGGGGGGAGGATGCTGACTTAGTGCTGTCATCACGCATCTGCCTGGGGTGGGGGGGACATATCTTTGAGCTCTGCTGGATAACCAGTGCAAGCAAGCGGGAGGGTAAAACAAGCCTCTGTGCTTCTCCTGCCAGAACTCCAACAGCGTCGCAGCCAGCGGCTCCTGGCTGGGAAGAATGTTCCTCCACCGTGGATGTAGCTGTTAGTCGCTCCTTATTCCCGAGATTGCGCTCCAGCCTGTGCCCCCCCGCTCTGCCCTAATCACCGGCTCACGCTCGCCTGTCTCCTGTCTCCTTAGGAGCTGACGTCCACACGGTGGGGTGTAACTGGAGTAACCCCGTCATTTAGATCTGGGGCTCAGCGTCAGACGAACACGCCACACACAGGCATGATGTGACTGGGAATTCAGCCCAGATCCGTGAGACGTCAGTTATTTTTAACAGGCACTGGGAGGAGACCAGTAAGCCTGAGCAGCTAAGCGAGCTGAGGGGAGACAACCTGTCATAATGGTATTAGAGGACCCCACAAATCAGGACGTTCCCTTGGGATCGACAGAGTTTATCCAATACTATCTTAATCTTGGTGGCCTCAGTCTAGCTGCTCACAGCATCGCACCTTGGTTTTGCATCTCAGCTGATGATGCAAGCAGGATTTCAGATCATACAAAAGAGAACTATGATTGCGTGCAGTGTCTCTGTGCTCAGCAGTGACATACGGCAGCCTGTGCTTACGGGGCGGGGGGGGGGGCCCAGGCTGCTGCTGCTGCACAGAGACGCTCTGGGGTGTGAGTCTTGCCTGGGTTATGTGTAGCGGCGGAGAAAAGAAATGAGGAATGGGGAGAAGGGTGATCAGCAGGAGAGGAAGCGAAGGGTGATCAGCAGGAGCGGAAGCGAAGGGCGAGAAGGGTTCCGGAATAAAATGCTGGGTCACCAGAGAAGAATGATGTTTTTCAGCTGCGATGGTAGAGCAGCAACCTACCCTTGGGATTTAACCCCTCTAGTGACCATCTTGTAACCACTGCACTTCATAATACCTCATAAGACCAAGTGAGCTGGGTCTGTTAAATTAACAGCATTAACATCCATCCATTTTCTATACCCGCTTATCCTACTGGGTCGCGGGGGGTCTGGAGCCTACCCGGAAGCAACGGGTACGAGGCAGGGAACAACCCTGGACAGGGGGCCAGCC
>JABFEB020000002.1:5094926-5111445 GCA_019775895.2 Stomatorhinus ivindoensis | reverse complement strand
CCCACGCTCGCCACCTGCCTGGCTGCCTTGGGAGGAGCTGAGGAAAATGCCCCCCAGGATTGACATATATCAAACACGCAGAGGATCTGCTGCTGCTTAGTAATTCATTGATGCATCCATCACAATATAGGTGATTCTAAGCCCTGGGGGGGGCTTCAGTCATCTCGTTTTTTTGTCTGAACTTCCCTAAAAAAATACTGTCTAAATGCACTTACCGATTTGCCCATGTTTTTGTCGGCCTGCATATCGAGAGCTCGCTCCATAGGACGACCTCTTGTTGGTTTTGTGCAAATTTCAGAAAAAGTTCATTTTCTGTCATCTACTGTATGTGTGAATCACATGTCAGCGAAGCTTGTCATCGTTCCCCTTACATACAAAAAATTGACCTTCCCCCTCACCCAGTCAGACTGATCTGAACCCTCACCAAGACACCTCTGGCGGGCGTGTGGGGACGTGGCCCAGGTAGAGGGCCCCTATTGCCAACAGTGCTCCGGCTCGAGCATACACAGTCGGTTGCGGGGGGGGGGGGTGTCCTGACCTGGAGGAGGAGAGTGATTTAACGGAGGCATCCCAGTACATTCGCAGACACTTCCGATGTGTGGCCAGGTTAGATTCAGATAAATAATAGGCTGTGCAAGGTTTTATTTTTTATAAAAACCCGTAAGCAGAACTGGCGAGGAACCCGGTCACTCGGGCCGCTCTTGGTTTGCTTGGCAGACGAGCACATCTCTAATGCTCTCTAACGGGAGCACTCTCCTTGATTATACCATAGCACGCGGTCCCCCGGGACATCATGTGTGTCGCTGCGTGACCCTGTTTGGAAGCTGCGTTATCCGCCGAAAATCACGAGCTTTGAGTTTGAAATCAGCTCCCAAGACGCCATTGCTACCACAAAGCCAATTACGTTAATAGCGGCCGTGCGATGTTAAAGCAAAAGCTCTCCTGTCGTCTGCTGCAAATCGCAACTGGGAATAGGCGTATTTAAAGCCTGCTTTTTAGGAACGGGGAGAGCCTGTGTAAAATCATTCACATTACCCAAAGGATTAGAGTGTTATGAATTAAATGTCGATCGTATTTGTGATGGGGGAAGCCCACGTTTAGTCATGTTAAAATTTTATTTAGTACAGACAGGTCTCCAGATCCCCTGTCCCTGTGTCCGCTGAAGGGAGGAAAAAAAGTTCACATGTTCAGTTTCACAAAGATGGAAAATACGACAACAAAATACCGTTTCTCTGACACATGATTGGTCGGATTCTTTCTCTTTGCCTGCCTCTGATAGGTCCCATAATGTAGGAACATTTTGTTTTGTCTCTGCCTCTCCAAAATAGAGGGTTTCTGTGTAAGGAGATTCGTTCCTGGCATTAAGTGTATTTTAGTAATTATTACCCCCCCCCTCCGGGTGTGACTCAACAACGACACATGTAATGTCACTGTGTGGCCAGATGGTGGAGCTCTAAGATAAGACGATATGTGATATTAGCGGCATTACTGTATGCCGTACATCTCTCCAGTTTTAAGCACCGATTTTAACATATCTGAATCACTTGTTGTTTGTGAGTGTTTTTAAAACACAATAACAGTGGAAGTAGGCGTGCGCAGGGCTTCCCTCGTCTGGCGTGTTTCCTTAAAGAAAAACAGCGTTATGTTAATTTTCGCGTAATGACTCGGAGGCCGTATTCTGCGTATTTCTTCGAATGAATGCCATTGTTAACTGTAGATAGATACTGATGGTACAGAAGAGCGTACGTTAGTTGGATGTTCCGACTTTCAGCATCCCGAGCTCGAAACGTCTGCGCTCAATATGTTAGAATATGAATTCATATTTTAAAAGACATTCTTCTTCGGAAAAGAATAACACTTCACTGCAAATATCTCATCTACATCCATTTTAAAGTAATCTTTTTGTAAAGCACCTTTGAATTCCTGGTTCTGATCCCCTGGGCTGAAGTAAGATCAATATTTCAGGTATTGATGCACAGTGCCAGAAGAGCGATAGTGGCTGTAATACGCAGGATTGAGTCAGGTTAGGAAAACAGCGCTGGGGATCCTGATTGGCCACTGGTGTTGAGCAAACACAGCATCCCGGTCACTGGAACAAGATGATTGGGTTTTGTCGTCTGTGAGTTAAAGCTGAACAGCTGCTTACATCAAGAAGTCATAGTATTCTAGAAATATTTGCACCGCATGACCTCACTTCCTGGCATTTCACATTTATACAACATCAGCATCTGTTTGTTCTTTGAATAAATAAAGCTCTCAGGTGTGCACGCATCTGCTCAGGGCGCTCCTTTGCAATAACAGACATTCTCTGAACAAATGGATTTTAAAGAAAAAAAAGTCACACCAGATTGGACTTTAACGAGATATGGAACTCTCCAAACATCCATCCATCCATCCCTCCCTTCTTGTCAGGCTTGCAGGGGGGCTCTGTGTCACATGCATTCGGGGTGACAGACTTCACTGTTTTCTTTTCTGCTTGGCTGATACATGTATCCAAGGCAACGCACGAATTTACACATCAATGTACACATTCATACTGTAGCTATATCACTGGAGCAAATGAGAATGGGCCCCCATGCTTGGCCGTACAGCTGCATTCCCCTTCTGAGGCTCGGACGGATGAGTCTCGCGTCTTTTGCTGATGTGCTGCCTCAGATGAAGAGGCCGCAGATTTGCTGTCTGCTGTGATAATTCTCCATATTGCGGCTTCACAACTTGTCTGGGTTGTTACCCTGCAAGGGGGCATTTGATAAGACAGCATAGTCATTATAAACAGGGACACTGCTGGTTGACCCTCAACACCACGGCCTGTAGATGCAGCAGAATAAAGATGGAGGACAGATGGGACCCTAATATGGCATTTTCAGTATTTAAGAGGAAGTGAGGGTCAGATGAGAATTAGTATGACAGCATGTTTGTCTCAATAACCTTCTGCCTGACCCATGGTCAATATGTCATTGGCGCATAGACGAGAGCGACACCGTGGGACACGGGTCTCCCTCTGAGCAGGCAGGAAGAGCTGCAGTCGCACCCCAGACACCGACCCCCAGATGCCTCCTGTCGGGGCCCAACTCAGCCAGGCCCAAGTGACACGCTGCTGAGCTGAGCCTAACACGCACACCCCCAGCCATGAGCCGGGCCAGATGGCCCTGCAGGTGCCTGCTCACTGCGAGAAGAGTATGCTTCACTGGGAAACGGGCCCCTGGCGTCCTGCTGTGTGCTGGGGGGCAGGGCCTGCTTTCCTGTTTTCTGCAGCCACACCGATCAGGGGCTGTGTGTCACTTTGGGCATCAGTCAACTATTCAGTCATACCATCCGTTTATATCACCAAATCTATCTATCTATCTATCTATCTATCTATCTATCTATCTATCTATGTTATTTACTGTTCAGAGCAAATTAGAGTATGCCAGTAGAGTATTTAAGTAAAATTAAAATATAAAAAGGCAAATTTGGCATATTTAGCAAAATGTAGGACCAGACAACAGGCATGACATTCGCGGCCCTGCCCAGAGGTACAGAGTGCCCAGCCAGTCGGCATGGAGTGAAACCTCGCCTGACTAATTCCTTTTAGATCACAGCAAATCAATAATTAATCGGGGCTCATTTTTCGACGCGCGTCTTAACCGCTTTCCCGTGACATTTTTTTTTAAATGTCGCCGTCTCCTTTGGCCCGGGGGGGAGCCAGCACTGGATGGTAGCCTTATCAGGGACCAGCTTGCAGCCCCTGCGGGTACCGGGAGACGAGCTCCCTGTGATCAACACTAGCAGCTGCTCAGCCAAATGGGTGTGGGGGCAGGGTCTGCCTTTGCTGTATGGGCAACCTGAATGCGGGGAGAGCGGGAGCCGCCTGCACGCACTCAAGTCCCGATGTGAAAAATTTATGGTCAGGGTACGATCTGAAAGCAATGAAACCAGACCTGCAATATGTGTTCTTTCATAAGAGCACTATATTAATCAATTAAATATTTAAAAGCTTGTACTAAAAATGGAAGATCTAAGTTCACAATTTATTTTCCTAATGCCTGTACAATAAAATATAAGCCTGTTATGGACCATTTAGTACTTCACATACAAACAAAAAATAATACTCTATAGGTTTACAACTATTTATAACTATATTATTGCTATTTGCGAAACTAGTATGTATATTAATCTGTTGCTCCAGTGAATACTAAGGCAACCAGGCAGCGACAAAACAAAACTCTCCCGGAGTGTCGGTTTAGCTTCGCCTAGAAACAGGCGCCACTGTGATCCTACTGCGAAGCGTCATCGCGGAGATGCCACATTCTGCGTTATCCAGCTTACTGGTGAGCAGAAAAAGCTACATTCTGAACATCTCCACTATATATTAGTCTTGTGTGACTGATATGTCCATGTATTGCCAAATGGACACATCACATTCATTTGCAGACAATACCCGTTAGATGGCGCCAGTTTCAATCAACCAAAAGTGTATTCTAGCACCATCTTAAAAGTATCGAATATATTAATCCGGCGATGCATTGAGGAGTTTACTACATTTGTGTGTAAAATAATTGATTTTTTTATTTTAGATAAGCTTATATGAATATGAAATAGCTTAACAAATAGCCCTATCATGTCTACCAGACGGACATAAGTTTCAAAAAGTAATGCTTTGATTAGCGATCATGTGAC
This sequence comes from Stomatorhinus ivindoensis, assembly GCA_019775895.2. NCBI lineage: Eukaryota > Metazoa > Chordata > Actinopteri > Osteoglossiformes > Mormyridae > Stomatorhinus > Stomatorhinus ivindoensis. Next base: position 5,106,786 of record JABFEB020000002.1, on the reverse strand, counting down.
AGTAATTAATTGCAGCTTTGCCCAGCAAGGAGCATAATAAAAGATAAACTAGGGTAAATTGTCCGGAATTGGGGTCTGAGTGTATCCCTAACGCTTTCACGGCGGGTCGTAGGCTAATCCGGAGCTGTCCGAGGTTCTGAACTGTCATCGAACGATTAACTGCCAGAGCCAGATGCGCAAAATACTTTATAGCATCAAAGGTAATGAAAACTTTAACAAAGTTAGTTAAAATGCTTAAATACTACTTATATACTAAATTAATTAAAATTACATTTTACATCTATACCCAATTAATCACCAATAGACCTCTGTCAGTTTTTAGTAATTAGTTTTTCATAAATTAGCGATTTGGATTAATTGTCATGTTTAAATTGATATACTTGGTGCGCAAATTGATATCGTTCGTAAATTGGTGCAAATCACAGCTCGCACGTGAACGCTTAAGTGATCTGATTACGGACAGCTGTTGTTCACCACGCGACAGCGCTCCGCGAGCGGTCTCCTAGCAACCAGGCATCCAGGTGCTGAAGCATGTCGCCCGGAGCGATGAAGTTTCTCAGCACATAGCAGCATTTGGGTCATAAAACCAGACTGACTTCGTATGCGTGTGTCCTCTCGCACGATGTTTGGATATGCGTGTTATTGCCATTAAGGATAGTCACTCATATAATTTATTGACCTTTTTTGAAACCCGTTTTCTGATACCAATTCAAGCAGAATTGAAATAAAATGCTGCATTACGCGCTGTTTCTATCGAACAAAAATGGATGAGTATATTGACATGGAACTCCCAGTACTCATTTCGGGCACTATTAGAGTTGTATAGCCGGAGGCTATTGCAGATGTAATATTTGTGCTGAATCCGCAAACAACGTAAGTTCAGCTATGTAGCCTGCTGAAGTTCTTTTTTTTTTGAGGGGGGTGCTGTGTAGGTTATTAAGTGACAGGTCATGCTTGAATGGGTTGAGTGTGAGCAGAAATTAGCATTTTGTGTTTTATTGATCTTTCTGTCTGTTGACTTCGAAAGCATGAGCCTCAGTGATTCAATGACAGCATTAACAACTGATGGCCTCAGACAACATGATCAAGGGGAGTGGTGCATGCCTTCTTTTAATAAAGGCATACCTGCATATCGCTAATCTATACTGGGAAACATTCCCTCTGTCTCCTGGGGGTTCTGTCACTAGATGCCAAGCAACATTACCTTCTGAGAGACCTTCAGAACATTCATGAAGATGGTATCCTGAGCTGCCCTCTTAATTTTTGGGTAATACCACATGATTTTGTTTTTTGTTGAATCTAGCAGGAGAAACTAAGGATGTATAATGCATTTTTTTTGTAGATGAAATTGTGGAAAAATATTCATGCATAATTGGATTATGTTGTCTATGTGTCAGCCAACATGACACTGGAGGACAAAGGACGTTCATAAGCAGGGCAGATTTAAAGACTGGCGTGTTAACCATTGCACAGAGTTTATTCCCAGGCAACATTAATAAGGGTCTCAAAGTAAATGTGAAATGTCGTAATGAGGTCTACCGATTGACACCACAATCACAGCCATATTCATTTGTGTCGCAACAATTAATGACCACAGCTGCACTGTGAAACCTTTTTATCTTCATTGTAGCAGGACAAGTCACTAATGTGCTATAGAGATTCACTCTGTCTAAGGAAGCAAAAACGATAACTGCAACAAGGACAGCTCAGGCCAGATTTAATTTAGAAACATTCATTGCTGAGCTATGAATTATTTATTACTGCTTGATAGATCAAATATATAGATCATAATGTTACCAATATATGAAATCATAATAAACATGTGATGTTATATACATTATTAAAGCCAATAAGACAACACATTTCCTGTCCTTAAGTTGCTGGAATGATGCTTGGAGAGTTTAGCTGCCTAAATCAACTAATCACTACAGATAACTAACCCTATACGCGAGAACAAACCCTATACGCGAGAACTAACCCTATACGCGAGAACTAACCCTATACGCGAGAACAAACCCTATACGCGAGAACAAACCCTACACAGCATGTGGGGGCAGCATGTGGTTCAGTGGGCTAAGCCTGTGTGCTTGTAATCACAAGGTCGCCAGTTCAAACCCAGCCTCAGCCTGTCTGTGGGTCCTTGAGCAAGGCCCTTGACCCCCAGCTCCCTGGGCGCCCCAACAGGTGGCTGCCCCTTGCGGACAGCTTGCTCTACAAAGAGCAAGTTGAGGGAGGCATAAAAATAATTTCCCCACGGGGATAAATAAAGCATTTATTATTATTATTATTATTATACACGAGAACTAACCCTATACGTGAGAACAAACCCTATATGCAAGAACAAACCCTATACGTCAGAACAAACCCTATACGTGAGAACTAACCCTATACGCGAGAACTAACCCTATACGCGAGAACAAACCCTATACGTGAGAACTAACCCTATACGCGAGAACAAACCCTATACGTCAGAACAAACCCTATACGTCAGAACAAACCCTATACGCGAGAACAAACCCTATACGCGAGAACTAACCCTATACGCGAGAACAAACCCTATACATGAGAACTAACCCTATAAGCGAGAACTAACCCTATAAGCGAAAACTAACCGAATACATCACTTTCAGTGTATTTTATTTATTATTTGCAGTATTATTGGAAGGTTCTGCTAGCTTTGCATGGTCTGGCCATGAAGGAAATGGCAGCCGTCATCATGATTGAAGAAGCAATATTAGATTATCCCCCAGGCTGGATTTAATCCTGTCTGCTAAAAGTACACATTCATCTTGTTAGGTTTCTCGCCACTAATCTGTCTATACATCTGCTACTGTGTAGCACCGCAAACACCTTAATCCCCTCCCCCCATCCTTTATTCTCTCTTACGCCATTTTCAGCTAAAAAAGCTTCTATTCAAAGACCAGAAGCTATTGCTGTTTTGAAGTCCTGTCCAACTGGCTGCCTTGGCCTTTTGTGGTATTAGTATTAGGAGATAGCAAACCATTATCAGACTCAAAATGATTAAAAAGGAAGTCTTCCATTTTCCATGGTAGGTATGTAAATGCTGTGAGTACATGGGAGGCGCTGCACTCTGTTGCATTTAACTCTCTGCTCTGATAAAACATGCTTTTCAGTGTGAGATTACAGCGCCTTTGCTGTGAAAAGTCCCGTCCTACCAAAGGCAGCATTTGGCCAGCGGTGTTACAAGGGCACATGCAAATCACGTGCCCCTTTGCTGGAAATTAAATGTCAGCAAAATGTCGGCATTGATTTTAGTGTCATATGGAAGCCAGAAGCCGGGGATGGCGAATGGGCCTTCGGCTGACAGGCCAGCGAGCTGCGTCAGCTTCCAGCAAACGTGCGCCCCCCTTATTTCACTGCTCATCTCAGTATTCCTGCTCACTTCTGACTCCCCATTAGTGTGACGGCTGATGGATTTGCCCGCCAGGCATAAGCGACAGGATGTCACGTTTGAAATTTAGAATAGAATAGTGTTACTTCATTAATCCCTGTGGGAAGTTGTCTTTTAACTTTGACTCATCTTGTTCTCCATACAGGTGAGAGCAAGGTGGGGGTCGCAGTAAAGGGGCTACCATCATCATAACTGGGGTCTGGGGGTCTTGCTCAATGGCCTACACACATATGACTACGTTGCTGAGGTTGGGGCTCGAACTGCTGACCTCACGCAACACCCGCCAAATACAATTTACATTTATTTTATTTAGCAAACACTTTTGTCGAAAGGGACACCCCGGTGAGTTTGAATTGGCGATGGCTGTATCGCGCAGCCACAAGGGGCGCTAACCTATCAACCTGAGCCCCATAAATTGCTTTTCTCTTTCACAGTTCTCAGCTTCTGCTGGAAAAGCCTTTGCCCACCTCCAAGTTACAGCTGTGTGCCTGCAATGTGTGTGAATCTCATTCGCCGCAAGCGAAGCTGACCTGAGCACAGAGGTTTGCTGTTAAGAAGCAACAAAGAAATAAAATATTCAAATGTTTCTTTTGAGGGAATTTTACAATGCAGTTAAAATAAAAATGATAGAAATGATGATAGAATAAATGAGACCTTCAGCACTGTAGCCTGTGCTGCTGTAGAAGTGGGAGGTCACCTGTCCCTGTCACTCTTCCCCACATTGACCAGCTGTGCCGCCTTCTGACGGCTGCAAACCCCCAGGCTTCCTGTCCTGTCAGTATTTGGCAGTCAGCGTATTTGGGAGCTGTCCCGGGTGCTGAAATACCCGCCTCTCCACCTGACCACGGTGCCAAAATAAGAGTGGCTGGAGTTCGTCCGTCCGTGGCTCTGGGGTGGGGGCGGGTAGACTGCCCCAGCACGATATGCTGGCGTTTGGCTGCCCTGATGCCGCACTCACTGCATGACGTGGGAAGTGGTGCCCAGCCATGTTTTTTTTTTGGGGGGTGGTTTCCAAATGTCACGCACTTCCTGTACAGCAAAATAAGTAATTTGCATGTCAGTAAGGTGTGGCGATGGCAGCACTACCCATCTTCCAGGACATCTGTGCCCAGTTTTGTAGAACTAGCCAGACTCTCGGAAAATCTGGCACAGAAAGCGGAAGTGGATAGCCCCTCCCCTGAGCTCCCAGCCCCCGAACCACACCCCACACACAATCCATCAATAATCACCATGCTGCATGTCAGGCTACCAAGTGTGCACAAAGCGACGCACGTTTTGGGACACCAAGGTGCTTGTTTCTGCAGTAGGAAGGTCTGACGTTTTGTAAATCTGAGAAGAGAAGAAGCGTTTTTAGCTCTAGGAGCATAGCAACTACCTTTTTTATTACGTGATGCCGACACGAGGTGTACAGTGTAGGAGGCGGGCTGGCCTCAGGATGGACTCACTCTGTCTGGGTGCTCAGACTCACCCACGGAGTCTCTCACACGAGTTGTCCCCATTTTCTATCCTTTTCCTGCGGTTCTCCGCTCAGTTCAGACTGGGCTGCCGTTGGCGATACTGCCCAGGACTCATGCAGAAACAGAGGTTTAAGGAGATTAGCTGTTCGCTGGGAGATAATCAGAGGAGAACTTTCACTAAATGAGGGGACCCTGTATGAAGAGGCTCATTTATGCATGACACATGATGATATTTCATACTGATTTTGCTTTTACAAATAATAACCCTTTTGATGATGATTTGTTAATAAGCTGCGTGAAACGTCGTATCACCTTTAATGGATTTTTTTTTCATGAATCCTGCAACTAAATCAAGCCTCGTGTGTAAATTAACCCTGTAAACAACTCAGGACGTACGGCCCCGCGTGGATAGCCCGCACAGCGTGAGGGGGGTGAAACGCGCGCGGGCGTTTACCCTCCATACTGGGGCACCGCGAAAGGGAGGCGCTGTATGTGCTTCAAACAAGCTGTAAAATTAGCCCATTAAACCCCTCCAAGCCCAAAGCAGCATTGTTACACGTATACGCGCTAATATCGCTTCTCCCCACATGAATGATTCAGGTAAAAATCGATGCTATTTTAATTCCTCTAAGCATGTCGCTTATTCCGACGCGCCCGCAGTGATCGCCACTGAACTGTGTTAAACTCCCCTGACCGAAAACAGACAACTTATTTGTCCTTTGATTTAAATAAGAATCAGGATAATTTTACGGAGAAATACAGAGCCTTAGCCACCCCCATTAAGGGATTTGAGGTGGAGGGGAAAAGGACTCCATTTTAGCGGGGAGGATGGGGGAGCTTTAAATGGGTTGGAGATGAGACTCACTGCTACCCCGCGCATTACATTCAACAGAGATAATGTCCTAAAATTTATTCTAATGGAAGCGTAAGGGCGATGGAGTGTTAAATAGAGTATGTACTGTGAGTAATGTACGGCTGCAATGACAATATGTCATCACAGGCAGACGTCCCGTGACCTTAACGGGGATTTTCATTTGCAAATGGGCTTGCGGATAAAATGTGGCTAATGCGTTTACAAACTAAACATAACGCCCCCCCTCCCGGGTTCTGAATTCGAAAACAAGTCTTTTGTAGACAATAGCATCAGGTAGATTAAAGGGGGTAAATGTGCAGGGGGCTTCAAAACGGAAAAGGGAGCGAGACGAGGGAAGACCCTGTGGAGATGGATATTAAACACAGCATGTAAATCAATCCGGTCCAGAAATAGGTGGCAATGACGAGATTGTGCATCTCATTTGTCTTAAAGGGGAAACCAACGCTGCTCGTGTGGTGTTTCCCGGTGCCAAAAGAGCTGCCTTCCGAGTAAATCTGTGCTGAGGCTCACATTGAAAAGTTACTGCGACATGTTTTCTAGTCTCTGGTCCTTTAAGTTTTGTCCAGGCAGATATCTACTAGTCATACACTCTTACTTGTGTTTAATAACATTCTATACAATCCCTGTAATTCGTCGAGGAAATTTTGCGTAAAAGTTTTTGTGTATAAATGTAACGACTAAAAAATTAACAATTTTGATATAAATAATGTTTTAGGCAAGAATCAGAACGATTCATGATTGGAAGGATACTAAAATCGGAGGTTTTTAACCAAGATGTCAGTTTTCACTTAAAGAAAAATCTCAAAGTGAGACAGAAAGAAGCATTGGTTTTGTACGCCATATAAAATTTCGACACAAAAAAGTGCTTTAAAAAAAAAAAAGATGTTATGGACAATGTAGCCAGCATGCATACAGAAAATGCATGCTGCATTACCAAGTCAAACTAAATAGCCTAGAAATTCTTTCATGTATAATTTTGCATTTCTGTGCAGTAATGCTTGATATAAAAACGCAGCAAGTAGCCTAAACCGGATTAAATGGTCGCCTGCTTAGAGCGCAAAATAGTTTCTATTTTTGATTGCAAGATGCACGCTTTCTAAAAAGTGCCGTAAATATTTTATTTGCTCCAAGTTGACTCATTAGTTTTCCGAATTCTTATTTCTATTTCAGTTTTTGTCTTTTCCCGGGGGGTGACTGTTGGGCGGCTCCAAACTGTTAGACTGTAAAGCACTTTTGATGTGCGGATGTAAAAAAATGCATTCAGAGCGTTATTGCTGCCAGGCGATGTCCACTTCAAAAAATCTCTTCTGTGAATCCCTTTGTATTATGGCTAATTATCCGTTCAGCCGAAGGACGTTACAGGTTAAAATAAGTGCTGCAGGTCGTATTTCGTTTCGACGCCGTTTTCCCGGCAATTCCGTAGCCTGTCGGTCACTGCAGCGTTTCGGCTGCATGTGCGCGAACCACGGAGGCACTGACGCAGTCAGCCGTCGGCTCTCCGTATGGGAGGAGCCTGTCCCAATGCGGTACACTGCCGAGTTGCCATCGGATCTACCATGCAGCACTTGGAGTAGGGACGAGCCGATCGGACGAAATTAAGCCTAATGACGACCGATCTCTAATAAATCCACACGCAACGTAGAAAATCTTTCCCAAACGCAAGTCGGTGAGATTCGCTGTTACCTTGTTAGTGGGGCTCTGGATGCATTTTTCAATTTCATACAAACTATTTGCATTTCATCTTTTCCTACATCCACGCAGAACGCAGCAGTAACCTCATACCTGCACTGTATCATTGGAGTGTGACCCATTCATTTCACCTATTATATTATTTCTCACGGTGAGGAGAGCGACCGCAATTTAAGACGGGAACCGTGCGAGTCTGTGCGCCAACTCTGCAAGACAGTCTGCGACGATTTCTCATTGAACTCCGGAGCAAACGTTCGGGTTCTTGCGACATCTGTACTTTTCGTCATTGATCTTTTGGCGAGGTCCGAGAAATGACGGTCAGTCCGCTTCGTCCGCGGATCCTCTGCTGAAGCGAATGTGCGGGACCATGGACGCCTTCCTGTCTCTTATCTGCTTCCCAGCTAACGACATCATAAATGGAGGAAGACATTGACACTCGTAAAATCAACAACAGCTTCCTTCGCGACCACAACTATGCAACTGAAGGTAAATAGATTTTCTGTTTAATGCTAGCATTATACCTGATTTAGGAGTCATGTTTCCTCTGGGTTCCTTCACTGAACGCAGCGGTTGCCGAAATTATTCTAGAAAACGTGCATCGCCTGGAGACTGATTTTTGCCTCACCAGACAGTAACATATTTAGCATAAACGTGTTAAGCAGTAGTCCATAAAATAGAATATCTAATTAAAACGAGTAGTACTAACGGAAATGAATGATAAGATCGTCAGCGACAAAAAATAGAATTAAATATGGAGTACAGAATATCCTCTGTCATACACAGGATATTATTTCAGGTAAGCTGAATTTCAAGCGTGTTAGAGGACGCTGTCTAATATACTCATTAATACGTGAAATTGTTGATCAGAGACCGGAAAACGAGACAGGTGAATCACCCGAAAATAGGAGGTGAAGCGTGACACACCCTGCCGTTAAGTCCCGTCAATCTCCTGTCAGCGCCAGCAGAATACTTGGCACAAGACCTAGCCATTAACAAGTTGACCATTTCTTATTAATCATTAAACCTAACGTGTCAAAATCAATTTATCGCATTTCACTTGGAAAATTTCGTACGGATGTTACATCTACGGGGTGGCAGATGACGGTGGGCTGGAGATCGGTAATCGGCTTAATCATAAAACCAGCAACGTCATTGTGCCTTTATGAAGCTTGTATAAAAACCACAACACGGCGTTTCTTACTTGTTTTTCACTGAGCCGGGGAGGCTACTAGAATATGTTATTATCTTATTACTTATGTATCTTCTTCACTATCGTCGATTAAAACGGGCCGACAGCTGGCAGGTTTCACTGAGCGATCGCGGACCACTTGCCATGACATGCAGAGGTGCATCAACCCCATGTAACAGAGGGGGTACTTGATCTCCGCCCTGCTCCTCGGAATGCGACCACCGTGCCCATGCGCTGCCGGGTGGCATTAAGCTTCTGGGTTGATACATTCTGGCGTTTGCAGATAGAGAGAACAATGAACGCCATGTGAATATTGGGAGTGATTTCAAATGCAGCCTTGCTGAAATCCATTAAGGAAACGCATTTAGTAAAAAAGTGGATACGCTTCTGTGGGCTCATTTCAAAATGCACATTTCTGCACCTGGATGTAAAAACATGCCTGACTGTTAATTAGGCTCAGCAGTCATGATCCAAAAAGCCTCCTCTTTTGTAAAGGCAGAGAGGAGAGCAGGCAGGCACTGACAAGGGCAGCTACGTGGGGGTGGGGGAACAGCACTGAGTGCATAACTGTGGAACACCTAAGCAGATGGGATGAGCAGAACCCTGCGCCAGTCCTTATGCACCCGGATCCAGGCCAGGCCAGGCCAAGTGCCGCACGGTGCTCTGTCCCGCGCAGAAGGAAGTGCTGCCTACAGTGCATTTCTTCACCTTGCTGTCGAAAGCCCGGTTTTGCAGCTGGGCCTCTGGTATCATCCCGGGTGAGATGGGTCACTGACTGGCAGCCTCTGGCTAAGCGGGGGTTTGGGCATGGCAAAGGCCGGGTGGGGCTAGACAGGGACAGTGGGAGAGGAATGCGGCCAACCAGGGGGTTGGGGGGCCTCAGGAAGGCAGAAGAAAGCAGGGGTGATAGTTCTGGGTTAGTTGCTGGAGGCACAGGGAGAGGCATCGTCAGTGTGACACCCGGGTCACTAAGGAGGCCGACTGGACACGAGCTCTGGGCTCCGCAGCAGCTACAGAAGTTAAACAATCTCCCAGGTCCTGTGAGCCAGAAATGATTGGGAGTCGACCAGTTTCACCCCAACCAGAAGCAGCAACCCACCGACACCCATCGCCACTCAATCCTACTTCTGGCCCCCCCCCCCTCAGGCTCTGCGACCCTCTCACTTTTGATTCCTAATTGGGTCAGTGATTTACTTGGCTGTCCAGAGCCACCTTTTGATCGATCGGCCTGTTTATCAAAGCCCTTGGTCACACAAAGAAGATGCATGAGCACATTAAAGATGCACAAAGGACAATGAGAACAGAGAGAGAGAGGTCACCACAAGTGGAAAGGGGCCAATGAGAGCAGAGAGAGAGGTCACCACAAGTGGAAAGGGGCCAATGAGAGCATAGATCAAAAGCTGAAGCAGGTTACTTCCTGGCATTCTGCTTAGAGACACACACAGCTATTCTGCAGTGGCAGACCAGCGTTCGCCGGCCTCATTAGTTATGCCTCCCTGTTCCTGGAAAGCCTGAAGCCTTTTCTATTTTCAGTGATCCAGGTAAGGCAGCCGATGCGGAGCTATTGGCTTAGACAGGAGCAGCAGCTCCAGACAACATGAGGCACCCGACATCACACCCAGCCTGCTGCTCTGAGACGCCATAGGCCCCCCCAGTAGCCGTGACCCCCCTTTTCTTCTACATCCCCTCTTCTGCACAGTGCGAGTCCCCTGCTCCCCATATTTCGGACACACTCATTTATTAAGCAGACAGACACAGCCGTTTGATGGCTCTCATAGCCAGCAGACTTTATGTTTCCATGTGAATAACCTCATTTTGCTTAGCGACTGAACACAACCCTCCACAGAGAGACACATCCTTCTCTAGGAAGACCTCCCCCCTGCCCCCCAGTGGGCCGTCTGACTTTTCCTGTACATCATGTCAGCCATGAAATGTTTCACAGTGTCTATTTTTGATTCAGAAGACTGACAACTCAATTCAAAGAGATTCTTATTAAGATTAAATTAAATAAATTTGAAATTCCTCGTGAACTATTTCATTAGACCGTACTGGTATGAAATACGGGACGTGCCGACAGCCCGGTGCAGGGCAGAGTCAGATGAGGGGCCCATTCTGCTCCTCTTCATCCTTTCCAGCTCTTATGTAAGATGGATTGCCTTCTTTGGCCGCAGTGAATGCCTAGATCGAGGACGTGACCCATCTGTCACCTCTAACCCATTCCTGTCCTGATAGCAGATTCACTTGTTTCTCGTCTCCAGTCGTCTCTGCTGATTTCACTTGCCCTCTCCCCATCCCTTCCTGCCATCTCCAAGGCTCACAGATCTGGTTGCCATTCTGCCTTTTCTAAAGATGCCAATGTACACCCTCAGATAGGTAGTTGTCAGTTACGGCTAAAGTGATCATTGATATTTGCCCAGCTTTCACATGGAATCTCAGCCCTCCTACTCTGCATCATTAGAATGTTAATCCACCTTTTTCTCAATTAACTGCAAGTAACTAAATTAAACCCTACAGACTGACTCCTGTATATTTCATAGCACCGATGAGCAGCCTGGTTCCTACTGGGCTGCACCCTGCAGGCTCTCTCACCCCCAACGTAAGAGTAGGATATTATTGTCAACAAATATCTAGATGCAGCCATGCCTGGCTAATCGAAAAAACACAAAACATGTTCTGTTGCGAGCACATATTGCTAATAGCACATTAAAAAGGTATTAGTGACACCATTATTAGATCCTCTTGGGTCTCTAGTATCTAGACAAGCTAGCAGCCAGTGACATTCAGGCGGATGTTTTAACTGAGATTCATAGTGAGAGCTGTACCTAGATTGAATTTAGATTAATAGGCAGTAAATTTGGCAATAAAAGGTGGAAATTAGACAAAGTAAAAAAAATCCAGCTGATTTTTAAGCCTGATTATTTATCATGTTTTTGATTAACCACTCAAACTGCACAGTAACGTCTCCTGGTATATTATGACCTACTGTTAGAGCATTCTGATTAGAATAGTTTGCTTTTCAATATGGGTACTAAAATATCAAAATACTCCGATATCCTCCATGCAGTCGATAAAGCAAAGGTCTATTGCTTCCTTAAATCAACCCCTTACGACCCAAAATGGTCGCACTTTTTACCTCTTTGCTCAGCCCTCTATAAGTCGAGCCAGTGCTTTCCTGCCTGGCCAATCAGACGGCTGGAGGAGCGGCATTCCCACACGCTGCTCCTCAGTGCTTTCCTGCC
>JABFEB020000002.1:5003065-5014683 GCA_019775895.2 Stomatorhinus ivindoensis | reverse complement strand
TGCTACCTCCTGCACCACCATCTTCCCCACCATCAAATCCCCCAACGTGCAAAAAGCAAGCAAGCAAACATATATAAGTGAGTAATATAAATGTGACTGGAGAGCTTACGTCTGGCTTCCCAGGTGATCTCCTGTGTCTGACAGGATACAACCACACCGGGTGAATAATTCCATATCGATCTATGGAGTGTTGTTTACCCAACCACCTGTCATCTATTAACAAGAAAACAAACACCTTGCTGAAATTAACATGACAAAACAGGAGACCTTTGCCTCTCCATTTATTGTTAAGCGTTACACTATCCCAATGGTAAAAGAAACTCGCAATTAACACAAAAAGCAATTGAGGTTTATATTGCGGGGAATGCTGAATGGGAAGATACGTGGAAATATGCTAACTTGGAAAATACAAACCCACACACATATGCACACTAATGCAATTAACTCAGTACAGAGACACTATGCAGAAGTAAGACATGGTACAGGTTACGCCCGTTTACACAAACGCTCGTTTTAAAAAGTTTTAAATTAACGAGGAACAAAATGGGGAATGAATGAATTATGGCAATTATCGGTAATTATTAGTATGGTATAAGCGTATAATCGAACAAAAGAAATATACTGCAATAATCCAACAAAAGAATAAGTCTTAATAATCAGCCAGAGAGACCTTAATAGCATTAATAGCCATATGAAGCTCGGCATTTTCAAAAACCACCAATCAACCGATTTAAAAATACTATCATTTAGATGATTTCAGACCTCCCAGAATACGTCGGGAGTGATCGGTCTGCACTTACCTGAATACGCATCCTTTCTCGATGCTATGCATTTAAACATAAGAAAGGAAAATACACATACATACAAAGAGCAGTTTATAGCGATCAGATTACGGAGCCACCTACGACAGCCGGGCAGAACCATGATTAAATACGAAGAGAAAGCACATAGGGCGTATCATAAACGAACCGGCGGTCGGGCCGGTCGCGGAGGCTACATCCCCTCCGCAGCGCCCCCTTACGGGCATAGAACCAGCCGCGCTATTTCTACGCAGCCCAGCCTTTGGCAATTACAGTAGCTGTAATTTTACCATATTAATAATACAATATAAGCGTTTTACGTATTTTAACAAATGTATATAAGTATTGCAGATTATATATTTATATGCACATATCTGACAAGCAGCACAGACTTGAATCTGCGTTTTCACTCCTCCACACACTAATTTGAAGTGTGTGTTTAATTATTCCGAAATCTATTTCCACCCGGCAAAGCATCTCCACCCCACCACAATAGATCCTGTGTTTATAAAATGACAAAACGCGCGACAGTAGAGCAATGCACGTCGCGCTTTGGTCCCTTCGCGGGGGCGTCATTGTCAGCCACCATCGGCTGCACGTCACCTCTGGGCGACAGATATTAGGGCCATACTCCAGCCTGGGATGCTGTAATGACGGTTACGTGTGAACGGGGGGCATCGCTAATGCGGTCTCTGAGGGACATTACAGCAGGGGGCTCTGATACAAATTTAAAGGGCTGCCATAGCTTTACACAGGTTGCGCAGGATCTTCGGCTATCGGTGAGGGTGGTGAGAGTACGGAGAATCCGTATGAACACTGCAGTTATGCACATCAGCACAACCACAACAAACCAACGTCTAATAATTTCGCCAGAGGAACTTTGTTACATACAGCTGCGAATAAAATTATGAGAACAGTTTAAATATATATATATATATTTTAAAAATCCTTGTTTAGTCGTGGTTCCACATTGCATCCAGGTTCAAAGTTTGTAAGACAGCAGTACACAAGAACAAGGTGAAGCAGGAGACACTGGGAACGACCAGAAAGCAGCCAGGTAGACGGCAGAAGAGACTCTCTAATGCCAGAGACGACCGTTGGCTCATCTGACAGTTTGTCAAGAATCGGAGGGTGACCTGAAGTGTCCTTCAAAAAGAAAGGGAAACATTGAGCGGTGTGAAGTGCACTGCTGGGACAGTTTATATCAGGCTCCTAGAAGCAGAACGGAAGTCCCATAAAACAGAAAAGAAGCCCTTCATCAGTGAGAAGCGGGCAAGCACCAGGCTGCAGTTTGCAAAAAGGATATATATCATTCATAAACGCAGACCTGTAAATTGAGAAATGATTGAAACAAAAAATTGTGCTGTGGCTTGAATTGTTTCCACGTCTGTATCTTCTGGTTAGTGCTACATCCCATCATATTCAAACCGGCATCATGACACAGTGAGAGAAAAGGAGCCTTCAGATTGGCCGATCGCGTTCTGCCACAGTGGCGCATCGCGATCCGAGCCCAGCGAGCGCACGGCAGATCCTCCTCCCGGGCGGAGTTGGCTGGGCCCCCCCAGGTGGTCACTGGCCGATCTTTCCATCCACGGTAGAGCTACCCAGGGGTTCAAAGCACGTCATCAAAGCTGCTTTGGCACAGACGGGGTCTCTTTTACACTGGAGTAATTACTCCTCACTGCAGATAGGATGAAGGCAGAGAGTTTTAACAGCGATTTGTTTCTGCCGGTGATTCAGTGTTAGACCATAAAGAGCCTCGATGATCAAGAACCTGCCGTGTGGAATCCGAGCACGATGCTGCCTGGGGTTCCTTTACTGCCCCCTCCTGCACACTCAGTGTGCTGCGGTCACAGTGCCGGCCTGTCAGAGCTGGGCTCCAGCACCCCGCACCGACACCAGCTAAGCTAACTTCCTCATTCACTGTGGACTCACTCACAGCAGCTTCTCAGCTTACATTTCAACAACAGATGAAGCTGCAAAGCCACAGGATCATTTTCAGAAGGTGTAGCCGTAGCCTTTGGTTACTCAGTTATTAATGCTAAACATGCAGATACAAAACTGGGTCTTTAGGAGTCTTATCTAATGTATATGGTGACTGCTCTCCCTCTAAAGAGAAACAAACTCCTCTTCGTTTGGGAAGACGGGACTTCTGCAGGCAGGAAACTGGCCCAAGCAGTTCACGTTTCTTCCAATGGATCAGGGACATCTGCGAGGAAGAAGCATGTCACCATGACACCTGCATGCCTTGCCTCACGCTTCCTAAGTTCCCCCATTTCCGCAGTTAGCTTTTTACAGTAGCTGTGCGCAGTCCAAGAAAAGCACAGTTGGAAGAAGTTCAGTATGTTTTATGTGGTTTCGTCTCTCTTTGGATCAACACGATGTCTGTCTGGGGCGCCTGATCCACAGTGCTGACCCTTCATCTCTCACAGTCTCCATCAGTCACTCACTGCATAGGTTTCTGATAGCTAAACACACAACTTTACGAGATTTAAATCAGAGACCTGATACATCAGCACAGTGCATTTCTCCGGAACAGATGGATACAGTCACATTCTCCCAAAGTTGCACTCACTATGACTTAGTGGGTAATAGGAACCTCTTTCATAAAATGTGATTTTTTAAAAATGCATTTCTTTATTTATCTTTTCAACTTGGTATTCACCAATACACCAGTACAAAATTAGCTCATTTTAAATTATTAATTTCATCCTAATTACCATTTTTTAAGTGAATGTTGATTTACTGTGTATTCATTTTAGGAAGCCTTTCACGAAATGGATGCATTAGCAGTAAAGACCTGTAGGGGGCGCAGTGATCGACATGCTTATCTTATAAGTTTATCACTCAACACACATTAAATAGACAACTCCTCTTACCCTCTGTGCTTGGTCCATTCTAAATCCAACTCAATGCTATCACAGGTAATTCACCACTCAGGCCAGTATACCACGAGGACTTTTTATTCAGGTTAAAAAAATATCTGGTTATCTGATCAATAGGCCTTGTCAGACTGCCGATTGGTGTCTTATGGTATTTCAGAACTGACAAGAGTTAAAACTGATCCCAAATTCTTGATGATGAAAGCTTAGGTTCTAAAAATGCCCTTACAGTGCCTCCCTGTGGTCGCTAAGTGCTGCTGCTGGCCATTCGCCGCCTGTGCTCACATTCAGCCATCAGATTCCAGGATCTCCGGATGCTGCTCCCAGAACTGCTCCCCGATGACGTCACAGTGATGGGCCGTGACTTTGCTGCGGCTCCTCGTCGCTGTCACCACCTTCTCGTCCCCATTAGGCAGCCTGACCTGTTTCATTGTCATCTCATTCACCTGAAACACACAGGTGTATAAATGAAGAGCACCCCCCTCCCGCACAGCTCAACCCGGGACCCCCCCTCCTGCCAGACTCACCTTCTCCCAGATGAGGACAGTACCTTTCCTGTACAGCAAAGGTTCATTGTTGTAGTTTATGTTGAACTCGGAAAATAATATTTCGTTTTTGTCGGCTGCGACTGTGCCCTACGAGAAAAACAGCAAGCTGTAAGGACCTCCCCCAGCGGGTCGAGAAAAACAGCAAGCTGCAAGGACCTCCCCCAGCAGGTCGAGAAAAACAGCAAGCTGCAAGGACCTCCCCCAGCGGGTCCATGTCACCCTGAACCAATTCTGGCTTAAATACAGAGTCTGTAAGTATGCCCCGCCCCCTCGTTCCCCAAAGTCCCGCGGCCTGCCTCTGCCCCCGCCTGCCCACAGTCCCGCGGCCTGCCTCTGCCCCCGCCTGCCCACAGTCCCGCGGCCTGCAGATTGTTTGCTCATACCTTTAGTTTCTCTTCTGCCTGAGAGGTGTCCAAACCACCCTTCTGCACCAAATTCCAAAATGCTGTGTTGTACAAGTTATTGATGTGACCTGGAAGGCAGAACAGACCGGCCTCATTAAACTGCAGGGATGGGGCAGTTTGTGGCGCCCGTCACGCAGGTGTGTTGCGATCAGCTGAAATAAGCAGCACAATGCCGGATGACGTATCAAAGCTTCTGGAGCAGAGACCGAAGCCAGGATACAAGAGAGAAAGGGGAGACGGTGACATGCACAGGGCGCCAGCTGCACCCGAGCCCCATGACGACGGGGGACTCACAGTCGGCCTGTCGCCAGCTTAGGTAGTCCTTTAGGTTCTGGTTGCTGGGGTAAAGGACCACCCTGCCGTCGAAGCCTGGAGGGTAGAGCAATTGCTGCTCCCCAAAATAATCACGCCAATGGAAAACATAGCTGGAGGAGAACTGGGAGGCTACATGCGTCACCAGTTTGCTGAAGGGAAGGAGCAACAGCGACAAGGGGAGTCGCGATTGGTGCATTCAGGGTTTGCCATGATTCTAAGCCTGTATAGTATAACAATAGAGGAGTTATACACGTATATTTTATTAAATACATTAAATATTACTTAGTATTCTAACTCATCCGGTAAAACCTGGTAAAGAGTCAACCAATTTTTCACTCATGGAAAACGTACAATGTCCTTGAAAATCTTGGAAACATATTTCAGCAAACCAATAATGTTGGCATATGAAGTTCTGAATATGTGAACTTATTGTAGATTTACTGCATGTGTTAAGTATTTTATTAAAAAAGATAAACATTATAAATTCATTAAGTTATGCTGTTCTGAATTTCATTCAAATGACATTACCCAGAATCTACATGGACCTGGGACATTATCCTTCCCTATAAAAAGCCCAGCTGTGCTTGTATTGAAACTGAGACTGATAGTTTTTTGCACTGACATCTATCAACAATACACTGAACATTCCCCACTTCTGACAAGTTTTTGTGTTTGTTTAATTCACTTCACATAAACTACACTTCTAAAGTATCTTTACATGAAAGATACGTTGAGCATTTTATATTCAGAAATTGAAATATATATCACTACTTGTAATATAAAACATATGCTACAGAAAGCCACAAAACATGGAATTGCACAGAATTTCATGGAATTCAATTCCCCTTCCTGAAATTCCAATTCAATTCTAATTTTGCTTCCTGCAAGGATTTTTTCCAATCCCATTTCCATTTCTTGATTTGAATTGGAATTGATGGTCTATTCCTGCAATCTGAAACACCAAACACCGAGATCAGAGACTGACAGCTGCAGCCCCTCTACCTGGCTCTCCTCTTGAACCAATTTGAGGACCTCTTAAAGACGAAACTGTACTCATCGCTCTGCCCATAAGCGATCATGATGTCCTCCAGCTCCTCCATCACCGTTCGGGCGCTGCGGGTCATGAGACCCAGGGCGCGCGCGTCATTGGGCTTGCCGAAACTGTGCTGCTCCGCAAACCTGCAGGGAACCATGAAGCCAGCAGACAGGGACTGAACACAGAGGTCTGCCTCTGAAAAAACGTATGCAGAACAGCAAGAACTTTTTGGCTATCCAAACCTGACACCGACATCAATGAGGTATGATAAAATATTTGAAATTTTACATAACGATAACACATGCGGTTACTGACAGGTCAGACTCACCTGTGAAAGTTGCGGCCATCCAGACGCACGACAATGTAGCAGTTTCTCAGACACGTGTCGTCAGTTTCGAAATTGCGGACATACTCGAATTTACTCTTGGCCATGGCCGATCCAGAATATAAATGAAACGACCTTCTGCAGTGAGACTTTATCAGACCGTCACCTCCTCCAGCGCACCATGTAAATGACAATGATCGGAGAAAGACCAGCTGTTTCCACATAAGGTTTCTGAAGAGAAGCAATAAAGATTAAGTAACAAGACAATAGTCACAATATTCTATGTTACCCTAAAATATTTCCTGCATCGTGCAGACGGTACATTACCTTGCTATTCAGTTAGATACACACGGCCGTTTCGGGGTCCATGTCACTTTGTTGCGGTTGTTGGTGTCACTTTTGGTTCGTTGATATTTCACCAGTATTCAATTCAACGTGTGATTACTAGTAAACGTGTAACCTCCATTCACGACCAACTAATGACATCGCATCAATACAGACTACAACCTCGGATATACATCACCTCCATAGAAAAATAAATAATATAGCAAACTAAAAGACAATCAGAATCATATTCCTTCAAACTATTTAACGGCATGAGCCTTACCCATAGTCCTTAGCGCGGTCCACCTGCGTCTCCCGTCGTACTGGAAAGTAGAGTGGAAAAAAAGTTCCGGAAAATATGTACTGGTTTGTTAACAAATGCAAATCATGTCAAATGGTAAGTAATGCCTAAATTTGAAATGAACCTCGTATGGATGTTGGTGAAGTGCATTTTAAAAGGCGAACGCACTTTTTTTGGCAGTGCGCATAAATACCGCCGTGTGCCGCCCTCCGGCTCCCTCTTGTGGAGGCCGATAGAAACTACACAAAGTCCCGTTCGACTCACGTTCTATTCGAGCAACCATGGAAGAGGATGTGAGGAAGGGGCAGCAAAAGCAGTGCGTGAAAAGCGAGAAAGAAGAAGCGACCAGTGCCGAGGCGGACGAAGATGACATTGACTCTAAGTTAGATGTAAGCTCTGAACATTTCGATCCGATGCTGGCGCTGTACTCCCCGAAATTCAGCCTGCCGTACCCGGACGTGAGGTGCTTTAACAACGTCGCCGACTATGAGAGTTTTCTCCGAGGCGGCCGGGGGAGAGCTAAGCCCGAAAATGTGGAGAAAAAGAAGAGGAAGGCGCAAAAAGGCGTCGCCGACCCGGAGAGGATCGAGAGACTGAAGAAGCTGATGGTAAAGGCTGCGCCGCAGGAAGGAGAGGAGAGCGGCAGCTCCAGGAGGCCGCCCCGAAAGCAGAAAGCGCCCAAGAACGTCCTGACAAGGATGCAACGTGTGTAAAACCACAGCATTTTAGTAAATAATAATGGTACTAGAGGCTCCGGATGCATAGATGCTGGCAAGACGCTCTCGTTATAATAGATGTACGAATAAGATCAGAGATGGTCATTCTTTTGTACAGTATTACTAAAGCAGTGCTTATTCGTTGCAGTGCATTCTGGGAGTCCGCTGGGGGAGCTTCACCGCTGCGTCAGAGACCGGGTCCGAGTCAAAGTGCACATTCGCACCTTCAAGGGTCTCCGCGGCGTCTGCTCCGGCTTCGTCGTGGCCTTCGATAAGTTCTGGAATATGGTGATTTCTTTGTGTTGTGCTATTTTACTGACTCTCAGGCCAACTGACTGACATTATTTTAATATAATTGCGTATATAGACCTGTGTGTTGCTTTTGTGTGTCAGGCTATGGTGGACGTAGACGAGACGTACAGGAAGCCGCTGCTGGGGGATGCAGTTCTGCACGCGCCAGCTCTCACTGTCACCAGAGTAAGCTCCTCCTCCTCTGCAGCACCCCACATACCCCACATACCCCATCCCACATACTCCACATCCTTCCTTCAGCTCTTCGACAGGTTGAAACTGCAGGAGGATCCGGAGCCCGGGCAGAGCGGGGCAGCGGCTGCCTCACCGCCGGAGGCTGCTGCCCAGAAGCCTGTTTTCCCCACGAGCCGTCAGCTGAGTACCGGGGAATCGGGGACGACGGAAGGACAGGGCTCAACGGCCAGAAAGGAAGGGAAAAGGACAAAAGTGGACTACCAGACTGTGCACACACGGCACATAAGCCAGCTATTCATCCGAGGAGAGAACGTGCTGCTGGTTCACGTACCGCCGTAGGGTCACGGTCCTGCTAACCTGCTGCTGGGGCGCGTTTTATACATGTTTAACATCATCGCGGCTTCCTCCAGCACAGGTGCTGTTCCAGTCTGAGAAACTTAATGTTCCCCCTACAGGACTGTCAAACTCAGCTGCATGTAATATGTTTATGGGAGTAAGGACACTGTTTGTCTTGATCAGCTTTGTAGATGTATTTCAGTGGTGGCAAACCTGTTCCATGGAGAGCCGCTATGTCAGCCAATAGTAAAGCAGTGATTCTCAACTCCACTCTTATTGGCTGATTGAGAGGCCATCCCAAAGATCCGCCCCCACAGCGACTCTCCGTGGATCAGGTTCGCCAGCCCTGATGTATTATATCTTTGAAAACCATACGTCAGGCGTGGTCTAGCCTTCATACTGGACTAGGGTAACTCATAAGTTTCATTTGTACCGAACTGCGGGGCACCTAACTCTGCCTTTCACACTGACCATTTATAATCATGTCATGTTATGACAAAACAGATTATCTCCTGTATCAGGATAATTTTTGAAGTGTGTAACATAATAAACATCTTGTAGGGTTTGACATGGCATCAAATAAGATTTTCTAGTTTGTGTTATTTCAAGGAAACCGTACAATTTCTCCTGAACTAAATTCATTTGCAAAATGATTAATCCTCTAAAAAAAAAAATCAATATTTAGGCCAATAGGCATGAATACGAGTTTGTGTAATATCAACTGGCCCCTTGGTGCCAGTGTGGCTCCACTGGAGAAGCAGCTTGAGTTTATTTCAAGACACTTTTGATTAAAAGTTAAATATTTGAGGAAGAAAAAAACCACTGGAAACTGGCCATATTTGTTTTTGTGCTGGGATCATGTTTCAAGGCACATATATTAACTGTCAGCACCCAGACAGGGAAGCCTGTTCTGGGCCTATGGAGTGTGGTAGTCAGGTAGGTGGGGGCTGGGAATGACAGAGAGAGACACAGGCTCATGGAGAGGCCAGTGAGGCCATACTTCAGGCTACAGCTCGGACGAGCTGCTTCTCATCATCCAGGGAGACTGAGCACTGCTGAGTCCATGCGGTCAGCAGATGAGAGCACCCTCCCACCCCTAAACAACCCCTCCCTCAACACCAGAGCTCCGCTGGCGCTAGAGAGAAAGATCCAGCGAAGGAGGCATGACTCCAGGATCCCAAGAAAGCTTCATGCGATAAGGAGCTCCGGAAGGATGAGCTGAAACCATGTTTTAATTAACTGTTTAATGTTAAACAAAAAAAATCATAACAATCAAAACAGACTTCATGGATTGAAGAAGATTCATTTGCTTTCGGAAAGAGGATGCATGTCTTACATTTGCATAAACTAATAGTGTTTTTAGTAATGACCCCTTTCCTACAGAGCACACCATGGATCAGGAATTCTTTGTATATATCATTTGATTTGAGTAGTAAAGTATTGAAAAAAATTAGACAAGCCCCTTGTGGAAAAAATAATTTTTTAAAAAACATATTAAAATAAGATTTGGTCTTTTATAACATATAATGCCCAAGGATTCAATGGAAGGCTACCATCTGATGTTTGACTAAATAACCGGGAAAAGAAAAGAAAATCCCCAAATCAGCTCCCTGTGCGTGCGCAGAGACACACCAGAAGCACCCCCCCACCACACCTGCCCGGTATGAGAAAAGGACAGGACGTCAACAGCCTTCAGGACAACCAATCAAAAGCAGCCTTTCAATGTAACCAAGGGCTATGGCGCGAGCTGCCTACACATGGCTGAAGCGCGGACATCTGTGCAAGCCCGCTGCCTCGTGGGCACATCACACTCACGGCCTTCACAGACACTCTTCACGGGCCTGTGATGGACGCCAAAGGTACAGGCTCACGGTGGGCCGTGGTCCCCGAAGGCCACCCCCACCGAGGACTGACCATCAGGCACCCAGTGCTGCTCCTAACACTACGCTAATATCTGGATGTAAAACTCTGATCATAACTCTTAATAAAAAAATAAACCCTTCAGAAAGGCCATAGAGGTCAGTTTCCTAAATATTCATTCATTCATCCACCATTCATTCATTCATTACAAGTTAATTCCAATATTAACGAATCACCTGTGGGAGCAGAAATTTAATTTCCAAAGTATATAAAGACTCTTGATTACATACGGCAAAATAAGAGATCTGCTTTGTCATGGGCCCAATTCATCAAGTCTTTAATATTAAACAGCCCATTCGCCGACTCTGCTCTCTGGCGCCCCCTCCCGAATTCAATCGTATTGAATAATGCAATAATTTATTTGTCTGCAAACCCAAAAATATGTACAAGATGACCATTACGGTTTATTCACCAGTGACGTAAAGTAAAGGCAGAGTGAGGTCGGCCAAAACTTCACTGGGGGTCTGAAGCCCACGGGAGGAGGGCAGCTTTTCTTTCCCCTGGGTCGGCAGTAC
Organism: Stomatorhinus ivindoensis; assembly: GCA_019775895.2. Lineage (NCBI taxonomy): Eukaryota > Metazoa > Chordata > Actinopteri > Osteoglossiformes > Mormyridae > Stomatorhinus > Stomatorhinus ivindoensis. Next base: position 5,003,775 of record JABFEB020000002.1, on the reverse strand, counting down.
TGGGGGGGGGGGGGCGCCCCCCATTTTCTCTGTGCTGTGTTATTACTGGAGGGTAAGTATTGTGAATTTTCTTTTTTTGTTTAACATCTCATTCACAGAATCTGCCAACAGATTCTCCCTGGAAGAAAACCCAGACAAAAGTGGAGGGAAAAAATAAAACGTTCTTGGTTCTGCACGTATGGAAGGGCGAGGCTGGGGGGCCTGGGCCTCCTGGTCTCTGCGCGCAGGTCCTACGATCCTTCATGACTGTCAGGTCGCAAGGCCCCCCCTCACTGCCCCCTCCCCCTCAGCCTCTCATTTGCCGAAGTTGGCGAAGTTGGCGAAGGCATCGGGTTTGGGGGGCACCGCGGCAGGGCTGACGAGGCCCAGGCCGGTGCCCCCGGACAGCCCCAGGCCGAGCGAGGGTGCCCCCACGTTCATGTTCATGGCGCTGTGCCCGACGGGCATGCCCAGGGAGCCCATGCCCACGGTGCCCGTCGCCATCATGGGCGGCATCGCCACGCCCCCACTGGGCATCATGGGGTTGCTGGGCGGCCGGACGGCAGCTGGCGAGGTCTGCACGGACAGGTTGATACCAGCGAAGCCCTGGCTCACCATGGAGACGGGTGGCTGAGCGCCTGAAACACACATGGGGTCAGCGAGTTACCATCAGGGAGCTTCAGCTACAGGGAAATAGAGAAGAAACCCATTAGTCTGCTTAAACTCCCTCA
>JABFEB020000002.1:4979120-4994772 GCA_019775895.2 Stomatorhinus ivindoensis | reverse complement strand
CATGAGCTCTGCTCTCATGGGGGGGGGGGGGGGCAGGGCAGACATCCTGGGTCATACTATGTAGACGGTGCTGCCTGACGCAGAAGGCATACAGGTTTGGATGCTCGCCCCCCCCCACAGAGAGCTCTCCTCAGGCACTCTGGAGACCAAACTCAGACAGGAGGAACACGCTTTACCGCAGGATTAATTTCCCAGAGTGAGTACAGCATTTGCTGATGCCGTCAGTTAATTCCCGATCCCACCTGCCAATCAGCCCATCGGCTCACGGACCTCGTCACACGCCCACTTATCCGCCAAAGCGCATTGGACCGAAGGAGGGATGCCTGCACCCCACAGCTCACCCGCCTGAACCGCAGGCAGCCGCGCTGCAGCCCTGACAAAAGACAGGAAATGCGTTCTGTTTGAAATCGATCCCCTGACAGCTGAGAGATGAGACGCATGCTCACTTCACTGCACCGTATTAAGGGTTATACACTGATTATGAGCTGGATGCGGGTACTTTTCCAGATGACGGCAGCTCTGTCGATGGGTTCGGCAGCCTGGTTCTGGTGCTAAAGCAGAAAAGGCGGTCAGGAAGGGGTCTCCCCGGCACGACGCAGACCAACCCCTGCGGAACACGGAGGTGCCCGGGCAGTGGCCGGCCCGGGTCGCCCCACAGGTCAGCAGACCCCCGTAGCACAATCAGCGCCCTGGCAGATGACCGTCTGGCACGGCAGCCGAGCTACACGCTTGGGTCACCTGGCAGAAGACGCGGCAAGATGGCAACGGAAGAAGCTCTGCGCACCACAGAGGAGAACTGAGCTACACTCACTCCGTTTCTGTATATAACGTGACACTCAGTGCTGGAGGGGTGGAAACTGACCGTCAGAGTGAAGCAACAGTCAACTCAATAGTCAATGCAGCACTAAAGTCAGCTTTGCCAGGGAAAGGGCTATAATCGCTGCCAATTTCGGCAGAGGGCACAAGCTGTCCTACAGCAAGCAAAGTTAGCATGCATCACTGAGCGTCTCCTGTGTGGGACACTAACAGCGCAGCAGCCCCTGCTGGAACAATAAGCTTCTAACCATCTTCTGATAAAATGCACGCATCTGCAAGGGGGGAAATATCTGCAGACATGAGCTACATGTCTGTCAATGCAGAGCTGGAAACGTTACGGTCATTTACACAACACAATAAGGAGAGAATTGTTCAGAGATCGAGCGGCTGGTCTGCATAGCGGGATCGATATCAGGTGGAGTGACGGCCTGCTGACTCATAGAGGGGGTGTGCGGTGGTCGGACAACCTCGGGTACATCTGGGGGACCCGGGGGGACAGAAGCAGGGAGGGAACAGAGAAACGCCCCTTTGTTCCCAAGCATGGCTAGCTGTGCTCATACGGGACACTGACACGTTCGTGGGAAGGACAGGACCGCAAGCCAGCCAGCAACAAAAAATAATAATAATAACCCCCCCCACGTGTTCCATTGCCATGCCCCATTGCCGGTCGTATCTTTGTCAGGTAGCTGGTAGATGAGAGGGAGGTAGGGGCGGGGGTGTTGGGCTGGTAAGGAAAGGACAAGCCAACATGGGACCCAGCATGCACAAAAAGTGATTAGCAAATTATTATTTTTTTAAAAAAAGAAATCCATAAAAATGTCTACTATAGAGAGAGCAGCGTGCACCTCACTCTGGCTGGCAGTCGCGTCCCGGGCGAGAAAATGCTGACTGTGGCTGAGAGGTCACTGCAGACCACATGGATCCCCACCTCCTTCCTGTCATTGAGCTCATCACGTTTACACGCCGCGGCTGGGCCTCGCCCTTCGGCCCGCTCACGTCTACGCGCATAGTGCGTACTTCTCTGCATATGCATATGGGACGTTGCGGAGAGAGGTGCACACGCTTTCGCTCGAGGCCGCGGACGAGGGTGTGTTTGCAGTGAGGAAAGAGGAAGCGCGGAAACGCGGAACATCCGCAAAGCCGCTTGCAGACAGGGCGAGTGTTACGGCAGGGCTGCGTCCCAGCCAGCCAAGGGACCGGATCACGGTAACAAGAGCTCTAGGCTTCTCCCAGACACACATCGACACACGTGAAAGGAGAGCCGCAGAGCCGCAGAGCCACACGCAGCAGTGCTCGGCACGCGGCACTTGGAGCGCGGCGACCCAGCTGGCCAGATACGCTGATGGCCCCCCATCCCACACACTAACACATCTCCCCCAAATCACTGGCTAATAAGTCTGTCACATGCTCATGTGGGATGGCTGGCCCCCCCTCACACAGGGTGTGGTGAGGCTCCGCAAAGATACCTCAGGCCCCCCCAGAGAGACACACATGCAAGGCCTCTAACCAGACGGCGACCGCGCCTCCTCCTCTCCTTCACGGTTATAGCTGGGCTGTACATTTGCCCACACGAGGCCAAAGCAGAGACTGGCAGCCCAGTGCAGCTGTACTCGGTGTTCTGCCGTGACATCACTGCTCGGCAGCGGAGGAGCTGCCCCCGCCACGTCTGCACGCTTGGGGGAGGAGGGCACGCAGAAGCCACGCTCCAGCACAAGACCAGCGACTTCACGGGACTGATATCCACTGTGTGATGAGGGGGATCAGTTTGACCGGACAGAAAAAAGGGTGGAATATTTAACACGTTTCACTTATAACAAAATTCAGATGTCAGATCTCTAGTTGAATTTGACACAAATATTTAATGGACATAAAACAGAGGTTTGGAGTAAAACCATCAGAGCATGTTCCTGCGCCAGTTTAAACAGCCCGTCCACAGGAAGGGACTTTTTTTGATAATTTCCTCTTGTGATGGAAGCTACAAGGCAAAATGTTCTGTGACACCTGATATTACTCACTGGAAGACAGAACCGGTTCCAGCTACTTATCTTGGGCTGGATTTGAATTGGAAGGAAAGGGGAGCCGGCAGAGGCGAGACGCCACTGCAGGCTGCCACGTCACATGGCACAAACCCGCCATTAAGGTACCGCCCTCCCTGTGGAGTCACTGCACACCTGAAACGCACAGCCATGAAATAAGCCACTCAAAGTTTAGAAGAGAAAAAAAAAAAACGCGTCGGATTTCCCCGCAGAACTTCCACTATACTGCCAGCTGAAAGGAAATCAGCATGAAGTTCCCCCTGAACACTCAGAATGGTTTCTCCTGTGGAGATCACCCCAGAGAGTCTGCAACTGGCATAGCAAAACTAACAAAGCACAGTAGTGACTGGGACATTTCCTAAGACACGCCGAGAGTTCGGGTTGGCAGCTTCAAGCACAGCGTCTCTCAGAAGAGTTTTAATTGGCCGGCTCAGGATCACCAACAAGCCCATTCATTCAGCTCCAAGGCCTGTTTAACAGACATCATAAGTCTGACATGCACCAGATTTACAGGAAGAACCGGTTTCAGAGGACTCTCAATCTGGTTTAGTTCCGACCAGATTTAATGTTAGACAGAGAAGATGCTCTCAACAGCTGCCAGTCAGACTGGAAGGTGTTCAAGTGGCAGAGGGGGCATGGGCATGTGCAGATGCAGCCAGGGCAGCCAGGGCAGCCAGGGCAGGTCCCCAGCTGCACGTGCAGACATCCTGCATGGGAAACAGGCAACTGTGCTTCTGAGGTTTGTTGCAAACCAACAAAACCTTTGGGTTTCGCAAGTGAAAGTGCCATTTGCGACCCACAATTGTTCCCACCATATTTCTGTTTCTGGACATCTAACCTTAACACAGCGAGTTATGTGCTTTGCCTGGCTTGGGGGGGGGGAGGGGGGGGGTGCTGCTTGATCCCGGTGAGACACAAAGGGCTCTCCCACCAACAGGAAGAGCTGCATGATAACTGCTCCTGCGCAAACTGCTAACTCAATCTTTATAGTTTCATCAGTGCGAGGAGGTACGCAGCCTTTGCAAAGCGTCACACTGTGAGTCTCCGTCCTCCGTTAAAAGAGAATTCTACTTAAAATGGAAGACAGTAAACAAAGGAGCCCTGAAAACCATACTGCTTAACACCACGTTGGGACTTAAACCAGTCACCGTTCACATAAATAGACAGCATACAATCTTTACTGTGTACAGACGTACTTCTGGCCAAGTCACACAGATACAGCTTTTTAATAGCTGCTGCCTGGAAACAGAATCACTACTAGGGCTGCAGTCAGAAAAGGGCACATCAGAGCTCCCTGAATCTTCAGACTCATGGTAGGTGGGATTAAGGCATACTGTCCATCAACAGCTTTCTAATTCACTTCCAGTTGGACTCTTTCATGATCCCCATTGAGTGTATCAAGAGGGTGATTGACAGCACATGGTAATCATACACACTCCTAAGCCTTTGGCCTGCTATAGCCACAGTAATGTCCCTTGCAGGAATATTCCACTTAGACAGAATGTAACATTAGAGTCAGTCATATGATTGCAGTCCAAGCCAGACATACAAATCAGATTTAGATACTGTTCTAATGTACAATGCTTTTAAGATCCATTCACTGCATGTCAGTCTTTGAAAGGTCACACATTTAACAGCCCTGTCATGATAAACAGGCCAGCAGACATGCTCTAAACCCAAAATGTCTTTCTATGCCAATCAGGTCACAACATGTGCACAAAAACACCAGAAAATTCAAGGACAAACCAAACTGCCAAGTAGGGAATTTATAGGAAAGCAACAGCGGCAGCCTCATGGAAGTGGGTGTGATGTAAGGTCAGGCGGAGGCGCCCGCCCCGGAACACCCAGCTACCAGTTCACACCCACAGGACTCTGTATCTCTACTTACAGAAAAAAAATTGTGAATGGTACCAATATACTGAGCTGATTTACAAGAGCTTAATTTCAAAATCACTTTATATCAATGACACGTTTCGGTTTAACCCTACAGCTGAGCCTGAGACTGACCAAAAGCAAACAGGTGGCTTCACGCTGGTGCATTTTCAGTGGAGGAAGGAGAGACACAGGAAAGCCTTTATCTGCTCGTTTTTGGGGCTGGAAGCTCACCCTGGTCTGCAGCTACCTTACGCTGATACACGCAAAGGTGCATTGTGCAACAGGGCCGAGACAATTCCTGTAACCCCAAGGACCGAAGATTAACAAATTTATATATCAACAATTAAAGGAGAACTCGCGTTATTGAATATCCTAGGTACACAGCATCAGTGATGTTATTTAGATTGTCAAAAAACAGGTATAAAGGTCAAAGATGGAATACAGAAAAAGCAGGACCTACAAGAAAAAGCTAACAATTTTAAACAATTACTGTTTGCCAAACATAAACCTGTAATAAATGGATTTCATTCAAGCGGCAGATTGAATACCGAGATCTAACTATTGCAAACAGGAGCACCAATTTCAGCAATCACTGTGGGTCAAAGTGCTAGAGATTATGCAATTAGAGTACACAGAGATAAATGAAGCACCACTAGCACGGAACACGTCTGTCATTTCCCTACGGTTCTGGTATTACTCTCTACACTCAGATCACGTGGCTTTATGTAAAAAGACTAAATTACATTCCTCATCCATGACACGGCACAAATCAAAATGTTTCAAAACTTCACATTGCATCATATACGTTCAGCTTTTCCCGCACATAATCAGCCGATGAAAGGAAATCAAACATAAGAAAAAAGACCAGAAACGTCTTTGCTCCAGCACAGTAAAGAACCACACAGCCTAACACACAAGGAATAAGAACCACACAGAGAAAGGATGTGGCAGAATACGCAGAAGGGCCGCTTCTTTCACAAGAAAACCGGTAGGGCAGAGGAGTGATCCTCCTGTTTAAAGCCGGCGGAAAGTACAGTGACACGTCTACCGGGAAACTACCAAGCAAAAGCTGTGAAATCCAGCTTCTGGCAGCTCCCTCCGTCCAACAAAGGCGGCGGAACCGCAGTTTGCCCGGCCTTAAGTGGGCTTTCAGCGGCACTACTTCAGGGGGAGTGAGACCTGTCAGCGATCGGGCCCCCGGAAGCGACAGCAAAACCAGCCCAAGCCACGTAGCAACAGCACCAGCGGGATCTTAAGGCGGAGATCGGGTATCGGGGTTAGGGTTACACGTGTTTATGGGCCGGAGAGAGTTATGTTCAGCCAGGGGAGGAAGAACGACAGCGCCGGCAGCAGCAAGCGGCGGCAGGGTCTCCCTACGCCGGGCCTGGTCTGTTAAGATGTTTAGGAGGAGCGTCTGCGGCTAGACATGGCAGGACAGCCGCCCGAGACTGACAACGCGAACCCGCTGTTATTAATAACAACAATGATGAACTTATAGCAGGAATAAGCCGGGAGGGGGGATGCCGGGGGGGCGTCGCTGATAGCCAGCACGGCTACCGGCTGCCGTTGGCATGTCCTACTACGTTCACGTAGTTTGAGGTTACAAACTCAGGTACGAAAGCGCGGAGAAGCGGACAGAGTTGAGGATATTTAACAGCGGAGCCTCGCACACTAAAGGCCGCCAGGGAAGCCGTGCAGGGCCGCCGGCGTGACGTCAGCGCCCGGGAGGACTCGGGCCTCCGAGCCGAGAGCACAAATTCACCTCGGAAGCGACGGCAATACTTACGCTTTATCCACCAGCTCCCTCACTTTCCACATATTCAGCATCTTGGCTCGTTTAGAGGGCCTCTCCGCCTCAGCAACCCGCCGTCCAGTCCGCTAAAAGCCACCGATTGACCGCGATTTCTGACACCCGAAAGACACTATCACCAACTCCGAGAGAACTCCCCGGCTCTCACGGCGCCTACTGCCGAGGGCCGGCTGGGTTACTACAGAGACGACGTGCTTCCGACGTAAGGCGCATAAGACGTGTCGCGTTTGTGGAATCATGGGACATGTAGTTCTACTGGCCTTCTTACTTCTCTTTTCGATTTATGTGGATTTCAGGTATTTCAGCTCGGTTTCGTTTTCTGCGTGTATGAAGAATGGGAATTGTTTCCACATTTATCGCTACATAATATTATGTTTAGACTATGCTTATGTTTGGGTAAAACTATGATTTTATGTCTGTCAAATTGAGTTTGTTTAATCATTTAAACCCCCTTTAAACCTTCTACTTTATTGGTGAGCTGAGTAAACAAATTGCATTTTCGCTCTGCAGCCTAAACAATCAAATCCTGCTAAGCACAGCACCACCCCTATGCTCAAAGCTCCTTGGTGGTAACTTGAAAATGAACATTGAATAGATGTGTCCTCCGACATACTTCTGAGTTCGTATTGTTTTAAATGCTTTAATCTGAAGCCTTACCTGAAGCCATTTAAAAAGCCTGAAATTGTACCAGGAAAATGAAGGGCCACTTTCCTTGGCCTTAGATTGGAAACCATCAGGTCTGCATAGTTTACTACTAGTCTCCCAGTTCACATCATGTCCAGTGTTTACACACACACTCCTTAAGTGGATGTTAAAGGGCTGCAGTGTTGGTGATTAGTTCTCAGTGCCCCTGTAACACTAATGCTGTAACTGAGATCCTGACTTTTGGCATGACTGGAGATCCCCGCTTGTGGAGACTCTTGTGCTGATATAAACAGATATAAAGTGTAATTTGCTGCCACCTGACAGGTTCTGCCAGCATATCAAAGCTGAGTCTCTGAGCAGCAGGGTGTGGCTTATTGCCTAGCGTAATGGAGGTCAGGCCTGACTCTTATATGGGGACTGTGGGCCTGGAGTGAGGCCTCAGGGAACCACCTAACCCCAACACACACAAATGTAACAGAGCAGAAAACAGCAACTTTGTCCTTCTTCCATAAATGCAACAGAGCAGCAACACCAAGCCCCCTCCGTCTAGTTCAGGATCGCGGTTACCCCCTCTGTCACACTGAATCAGGCACACTTTGGCCTGGATAGGCAGCAGACATCAGTACAAGACATCGGCAAAGGATTTCTGGGTGTCAGATCTCATTCCCAGTCCATTTCTCAGGAGTGCCACAGCGGTGGGGGTGACTGGGGGGGGCTCTCTATTTGGCTTTCCCCTGGGAATAAGTTTAATCAGTTTGAGAACAAGCCGGTCTATTCACCCATGCATCCAGAAAATAAATAAGTAAACAGAAAAAACAACACAGTGAAAAAATGGACAAGCCCAGGAAAAATGTTCCGTTTGCGTGAAGCTGTGGTGACATGAGATGGCTCTCAGTGTCCCCAGATTCCCCTGCATGCTGGGCTGGCACTCGATAATGAGCTCCTTCGGAGACAATTTGGCTTCTCGACGTTGAGTAATGGCAGTGATTGATGCACGCTGCTCTATAAAAGTTTTCTAGGCTTTCCTGTGAGGAACTGAGGCCACGGGGAGGACTTTAAGTGCTAAACAATGTCTCTGAGAATCATTTTGGTCCACAGGGCACTGAGGTGTGTGCTGACCTCTGTCAGCATGTTCTGATCGGGCTGCTCTCACAGAAGGCAGCCACTAACGTCAATCACGCTCACAGAACATCTCACAGCCAGCAGCCACCTTGCAACCAAGATTTTAAAAAATAAAATAAATGAATGCGCAGGGCTGGACTAAGCTGTATATAAGCTGTACTAATTATGTACTTTGGTAATAGCAGAAGTGCAGACATTCACTACCTGGGCTGGAAGTTTCTGGAAGGAGGGTAGGCGACAGCCAGTCATCTTCTGAGTAGGCATGATGATGAAACTAATCCTCTCCCAGGATTTTCTTCGTTTACACATCCCCCTCTTGCTTCCCTATCAAACACTGGCAGGTGAGCTCAAAGCTGAGGGACAGTCATTTATCAGGGCCCAGTGGCGATGTGGCTACCTAACCCTAAACCAAACCCTAACCCTAACCCTAACCCTAAACCAAACCCTAACCCTAACCCTAACCCTAAACCAAACCCCACCAACACGGGATTCCAACCAGGGACCTTCCAAAGGCACAGAGTCCGAACTGGCCGAACCACACTGTGCTCTACATATTTTTACGGAACCCCCCAATGTTGTTGTGCTCCTCTCTGTTATAATAATGAGAACATGACAAATAGAAAATGGATAAAATGTAAAATGTACCTTAAAAGCCAGCACCTCATCTAGAGCTTCGGTCCCCTGTGACCCTGAGCAAGACTCTCGGGATGCGTTTAGAAGGTAGACAGACAGACGGATGGATGGATGTTTGATACCCGTTCAAAAAATATTTAAAGGAAGCCCGTATTTTGAAATGTAGTAAATATGACAAGTACCGTGTTCTGTTTGCATATTTTTACTGGCTGGAGATCAGGGCCCGTATTGACAAAACATTTTATCTTACCACTAAGAATACTCCTAAATTACACTAAAGGTTTTTGAGTATTTTTTCCCTAAAACCTACTCACAAAGTGACTGAGAGCAACTTTTAGTAATGAAGAGAACTGACTCCTATAAGGGTAAGACGTTGCTAAGGCTGACATCACTTCTCATGCACGAGCTTGCCTGCAAAAACCACGGGGAGTGGCCAGGATGTGCTGGTGAAAAGGTACGTGCAACATCCCATAAACACACATACAGTGTGAACCGCTCACAGTGATCCTGGTTATAGTGATCAACTGCATACGTGGATCAAAATTGTTGGGGCATAATCATTCCTGTATAAATACTGTTTAAATAATCCACTTATACTAGTCTTGTTTAAAATGACAACATATAAAAATAAAACTATATATATTTTTAACTTTACTTTAATTTGATCACCTTAGTTTGCCTTGAGGTATCCAGTCTGTTTCTGGCTGGCTACTCAAGCTGATGTTGTGTGCACAGAAAACATTACGGGAAAAAGAAAGTTATTTTCTCTCAATGACAAATACAGACTAATCAAAGTTTATAGTAAACAGCCAAAACCGAGCCTTCGAGACACAGCAGTCAAACTACATTAAGGTAATTTTTATGTACAGTACTGTATTATACACAGTTCAGTAATTTGAAAAGCGTCTGAAACAGCTGTACTGTATTTTCAGTAAAATTCAGTACATACACTGTCCGTTTTATTACCTTATATTCATGTAATGAAGATACAAATGTCAATTGGATGGTAATCTGCCTGAGACGTAAAGAAAAAAGAAAAAAAAACGATTATAATGATCACTTTGCGGTTTTCACTGGGTTGTTTCAGTTTGTTGGAGATGTTAATGCATCCCTCGCAAGATCCACAGCAATCCTTATTCCCTCCCGACTGAGGCGGTGTGCTTTAAATAATTCAGCGTTCGTTTGATGTTTCCAAGATTTTGCGACGTGGATTGACAGCAGCCATTCTGCGACTGCTTTTTAGTTCCCCCAGACATAGTTGCTACTTTTAGCGCTAAGGGGCTTTATGAATTGTTCTTACTCAAAAAAGGAGGAGTCCTACATTTAGGACTGACCCGCGTATCATTTTTAGGAGTTTCTCCTAGCACTCAGAAACAGAGAACGCTGCATGACAATAACATGACAACAACAATCTGCCTGTGCTCAGAGCTATTAGCTTCCCTTGGAATCTCCCAAATTTCCAAAATTAGAAAAAAACGACTTAGGTCATAGTCTTTATTAAAACTAATATATTTTAAAAACTTGTTAATTATCAGCATTTTTCATAACTGCATGTTCCAAGGGAGAAGCCTAACTTTAACACTGAGGGTTACAATTACTCGTTATTCAAAGATTTTTAATTAACGTAGTTTGTGCCCTCTATAGGTCCGAAGCGGTTCAGTCAGCACCGAGACGTTAGTTGTTATTCATCTGGCGGATTATTTCAACCTGAGGTTTATAACTCAGCGCATTAAACAAAAAGTTAATCAGCTTGAGCATGTAATCAGCAAATGCCGTAAATTTGGGGCAGAACTAACTCACGTGAGATGTTAAGAGCAGAGCAAAGTACAAAACAGTAGGTGTCGTAGCATAGCATTCCCTGCAGATTAACAAAAGACATGAACTCTGAGTGTAACCATAGCTTAAATAAAATCTAGTTATAATACGACGAAAAAAGAAAAATATAGGCTACTGGCATCAACACAAACAGACACTTAGGCCTATTGTGAATATGTAATACACTTAAATACAGTGTTTCTGGCCAACGCTGTGTGTTAATCCACCGAAACATTTGAAAGACTTTACAACAAATGACATTTTCAAAGAATCAATGCAAATTTCGTATCGTTTTACAACCCATTACAACGACACGAAATTAAAATTCATTCGATCTTTAAAAATCATCCCAGTAGGGGGCGTTCTAGCCCTGCGAAATATGAGGAACGGGTCGGGCAGAAACCTATGCAAACAGTGAATAACGAATTGTTCGTACTGCTATCGTTCTCCAAAAGAAATGGAAACCTTCTTGTTTTTGTTAGGATTATTTTCATTCATTCATTCGTTCATCTATCTATCTATCTATCTATCTATCTATCTATCTATCTATCTATCTATCTATCTATCTATCTATCTATCTATCTATTATTATTATTAGTAGTAGCTGAAGTAGTAGTAGTAGCAGTAGTAGTAATTGTATTATTAGTAGTAGAGAAATCGACATTAACAGCAGTAAGTAGTAACGTTGAGTAGACATGACACCCGTGCAACATTTTTACTGATGTTGTTATTAATTTAGCTCGGCTGTTAGGGTCCAGCGTTCTGAAAGAAATCACAATTACTGATAGAGTTACTGCACAGCCTGGGGATAACTCGGGGAAACGGGGGAGAATGAGCAAGAGAGCGGACGCAGAAACGGCTGAAGTGATGTGTGACGTGTGGGTGGTTATCTCGCTTGGGAAAGAGACCCGAGGTCTGATTGTGGTCTGCGCTCCAGCCAACAAAAACATCCTTAAATAAAACAGAGAGAGAGAGAGAGAGATACCCTCAGCCAGAGACCCTCTGATTACAAACCTGAGAACTAAGTCGTGGGCACATATCTTTAACGCTATAAAATTAGAACCAAGGCTATGAACAAAGAACATTGTTTCCTAATGGCATTGTGTGGGGGGAACCTCGCAGTGTTTTTAGCAATTGGAAACATATGTGCAGGGAAGAATAGCGCCACATTTGGATTGTTGCGTTTTTCCCCTTTTTTAATCTCCGCGCCGAGTTCTCGACCGCAAGCGTTGATCCGACAGCATTTGTCATGGGAAATTCAGCTGCACAAACAGCGCGGCCCGCCGGCGGTCATGGAAACTGACGGGCGCCCGCGGGGTCGTTGGGGGTTTCCGGGGGGCACTTGAGCTGACGGCAGATGGGAAGTTTTTACCCATCGCTACCCCCCACCTAACGGATACAACTGCATTCGGGCTACAGAAGGTTACAAATGTCCACGCGTGAGTCCCGTGACCCGGCTCAGCATCTCCCGCAGACGTCATGACGTCAGAAGGCAAATCATATTCGCTCTGTTATTGTCATCCATTTGTCTTGTGAGAGTTTTTGTAAACAGCACTTTAGGAAAAGGAGTGGCAGGGCATGTTGCCATGGCGATAAACCCCGCGGTCATTGGGTCAATCGGTGTGGGGGGTGGGGGGGGGGACTTGTGAGGCGACTTGTGAGGTTTACAGGAAACGCTTCTCATTCAGGGTGGGAGAGTTTCATCTCCACTGTCCTGTCCAGTTGGACCAGGGCTCCCAGTTTCCATGGGGGACACCCAGGGAATGGTTACCAAAGGTAGGAGACAGTGCCTGCCAGACCCTTCCCAGGACGCTTTGGGTGGGCATTCTGCAAAAGCAGGCCGTACTGGACTGACACCCAGGAGAGCAGGGGTTAAATGGACATGTCCACCTCCCCAGAAGCCGAGACAATGGAGTCTGTCACCTGCCCTCCCCAAGACGCGGCACTCGTGATCGGAAGACATCTGCTGTTTTATGGCCCGATTCAATTAACAATTTAGCTGAATAAAAAAAGGTAGAAGCAGGAAAACACATCTGGAGTCGTTAACAGTTAATGCGATAAACGGAGAGATGGAGATGTAGGGAAAGGGGACCGTGGGGGACTTCCAAGGACGAAGGCGTGGTAATTGCGGCCAGGCTGCTGAAGATGGGGTGTCGATTGGGAAGCCGCTCCACACTGGGGCGCGTCTGCGAAGAGGCGACACGTGTGCAGCGTCCCGCAGGTCAGTCCGAGACGATGAAGACGCCGGCGCTAGCGGCTGAACGAAGGGGAACAGGCTGCTGGGACAGTGTGACAGACGTGCCCCTCCTCACCTCTCCAGGCTGCAGCGAGGGAGGGGGGTGAATGGAGCCCCAAAACTGGAATGGCGAGACGGCCCGGTCGGTCCCCGTCGGCAGTCCTGAGAATTCCCGTTGGCTGCCAAAAATTAATTTGTGGATAACGACGGATGCAACATCGTGTAACGTTTCATGTGAAAAATAAAGGAATGTTCTAATTGCCCGGGCAGAGCCAAGCAAGACAGCCGTCTGCCAACAGGGAGGCAGCGGGCATTGCCAAGAGCTAAATCTGGAAATGGTTTTTCAATAATCCTCACAAAAGAGGGATCTGTTGCTTGGAGATGCTCTGCTGATGCTGAGATGTTGAGTAACATTATAATATCCAAATAAAAGAAAAAGAGAAAGAGACAGCTCCCTCAGTTCTGGCCCAGATGTTTAAGACCCCCCCCCCCCCCCCCATCTCCATTTCCCACGCTGCACCTCGTTGTGAACCAGGGCCTGCGGTAGGACTCAAAATGGGTGATTAAACACACTGTCAGAAGACATCTGGGGGAAATATATGCAGGTCCGGGTTTGAGCCCTTCACATGGCCCCCGCCTCCCCATTCTGGGGTTGGGGGGGAGAAAGATGCGGAGCCCAAGGGCCACTTTCACTCAAAACTCCACAATTCTACAGTGCTTATGATCAGATGTTTTGAAATGGAGAATGTGTGGAGATGCAAGGGCAAAGGTCAAATGACTGACTGGAAGGCAGTGGTCTGGCCGGTGGTCTGGCCGGTGTCTTTCCTGTCATTCCACCCGGCCGGCGTAGGTACCTGGGCTGGCGGCTCGGGGGGCTATTTTCGCTCTGCGTGTCTGTGTGAAGCCCTTGATTGTGGCGGGAACAGATATGTCCTGCTGACAGATTTAGGGGTGTTTGGTATCGGGTCTCTGAAAGAACCCCAGAGTGAATCAGAGGCGGTGGCTTGGGGGGCTACAGACAGGCTCCAGGCGTTCATGATGCCCCCCCCAGCTGTGGGCAGCCCTGAGCTCCGCATTAGGAAACCGGGTGCAAAGCAGCTTTTCCTACTGTGAGGGGGCCACAGTCAGGGGAACGGTAGGGGTATGATTCTGGGGGGCTCAAAATGGGCAGGGTGGTCCATGGTGACATTCTGCTCTGGAGCATCAGGAACACCAGCGTTCCCATGGTAGGTAAACTGGGAAGTGTGGGAGGATTAAAAAGGGGCATCAACAGTTTTGGGGCCGTGAGTCACACCGATGAGAGGCGACGCAGGGCGGGAAACGCGGCCCCCTCTGAACGAGGGGCGTGAAGGGCCTGAGCTCTGTTCTGTCATCACTCAGACCCCCCCCCCCCCCCCAGTGGCTGAAATGTTCGCCCCGCACTCCCTGTCAGAGAAACACAAGGTGAAAGAAAACAGGCAGTCGATAGTCAGACTGTGGAAAGGAAGAAAAACACGAGAGTGAGATGGAGAGAGGAAACCAGCGAGCCGCAGCCGAGGGGGAGGGGGCGCTCTCGGGCCGTCCTGGGGAGATAAGCCCGGGGGCAGCCTGGGGGGGCAGCCTGGGGGGCAGGATGTAAGGACCCCAGCAGGCAGGACTGCACAGTGCCACAGGGTGGGGCTCCCCGTGAAGCGGTGACCGCAGTGACTGAAGGAAGACGGAATACAGCTCTCTGGCTTGGAAAGATCCGGAAAGGGGAATCTCACAGGCAGGTCCCTGTCAGGGTGTCTGACTCTCAGGACGATTATCACCGTGCCCCTTCCTAGCCACAGAGCGGGGGTTGAGGGGGTGGGGGCTCACTGGAGGTGTCGTATGTACCCTAGCAAATCTTGCTAATCTTGCTACACTGCTGGGCATATGGGAGTCGTGCTGGTCCGGTGGGGCTGACTGGTCCGGTGGGGCCGACTGGTCCGGTGGGGCTGACTGGAGCAGAGCACGCCAGGGTGGTTGTGCAAGATGCCAGTTTGAAATGGACTGTGGCTCACAGTTTGGCCTGGGCCTGCAGTGGTGAATTCATGCCACCAGATGGCACTCTGTCCTTTCCAAGTAGAGTGAACGGGGCCATATCAGCCATGCTAATCCTTGGGAACGTGACCAAAAGCACCCCTGCATTCGCATGGCGACAGGGCGAGAGTGGGGAGCGTGAGGGTGCTTAGCATGGATCTGGTTGTCAGGGGTGCTGCCTTTTTAACCCCCCCATACTATCCCCGGAATGGGCCAGCTCTGATGAGTGTTGAACAAGGGGCGTCACCTCTATCCTGTTCCAGAAAACAGGCCGACTGTGCTGGATGACACTCCAACTGGCTGCAGTAAATTGGCCTTTGTGTGAGTCTGAGGAGATGTGGGACCCCAACAGTGCGTGTTCTGTGTGTGAGGTGGGACCCCAAAAGTGCGTGTTCTGTGTGTGAGGTGGGACCCCAACAGTGTGTGTTCTCTGTGTGACGTGGGACCCCAAAAGTGCGTGTTCTGTGTGTGAGATGGGACTCCAACAGTGTGTGTTCTCTGTGTGAGGTTGGACCCCAACAGTGTGTGTTCTCTGTGTGAGGTTGGACCCCAAAAGTGCGTGTTCTGTGTGTGAGGTGGGACCCCAAAAGTGCGTGTTCTGTGTGTGAGGTTGGACCCCAA
>JABFEB020000002.1:4932047-4944269 GCA_019775895.2 Stomatorhinus ivindoensis | reverse complement strand
AGAAATCCAAAATAAACGCTGCAGTGCCCCCACCACAAGGAACACCATTTACAGTCGTGCATTGTTGCACAACTTCCACTCCAATCCCACGATGAATCTTACAGTCAGTTAATTACCAAGCGCTCCTGCCCTGCATCACGCTAGATGTTCGTTTGGCTATAGGCTTCTTCTGGATCCTTATGATACTCAGGATAATCAGAAGTGTTGAGGAAGCGGCATCGAGTCCGTTTGCAGGTGTGGAAGCGAAGTCTGAGCGATGAACCGGCAATTAAATGCTACAAAAGTTACATAGTGTCCAGAATCAGAAAAAAATGTAAACTCTGGTGTGTTTTTAAAATAAATCGACGTCAAAGCCCCAGTGAGCTTAAAATGAGCAAGTGAGAATAACATGCGTATGCACATACGCGTCTGACCTGGAGGTGGTAACTAGTTAAAACTGGACTAGTTGAGAAAAGCATTAAACTCATATCCCTGTCGGCACGTCGTGAAAACGCGGCCGCGGGTGGGAAGCGGCAGGGTAATGAATGGCTTTCCCGGGCTGGACAAAATGTACACGCAGTCTCACTTGTCCCAGGCAGCCAGCAATTCCTCTGGCCGCATTTAACGGGTTCATTTTTATATAGAGGGATAAGAAGGATCGTCCTGCTGCTAGAAACAGACACGAAATGAATCACGGCTGCGAGCGGCGCAAGGCCCTACTGATCAGCGTGCTGCTAAATCGGGGAAAATGTACTGGGACACAGTGGTCAGGGACACATGCAGATGGTCACTGCGGCCGGGATCTCTGTCCATCTGGCTCGACGACAAGACAAACTGCGGTCTGGGGTAGTATAAACAGTCCGTTCCTGACCAGAAATGCCACTCTGACAAAATGGCCGGCCTCTTTTGCTTGTTAAGTTTCGGTCCCTGATACCATTTTGCCCACTTTGATTGATTTGTCCAAAGTGGACAAAGACTAGACCAACACGCTGGATTTGCTCTTAAATCTTACATAATCACTGCAACCAAACTAGCTAAGAAGATAGTCGGTGACTACGGATGACAAAAGTTTGCGACAGAGCCTTCTGGAATAAGGAATAATAAGCTCAGGAGATGCCAGCCCATAATATGCATACCATAAATACAGAGAAACTACAATCGCTAAGTAGCTGTAAGAAGAATTAAGGTTTCCCCTCTGCAATCGGAGGAGCGATCTTCGTCCTGCAGGGCGGGGGTCGCCTGGCCACCCAGTCACTGATAAGACTGTGTAGCCCTTTAATAGTGGCTGGATAATGACGTAATTATGGCTGTCGGGGTGTGACGGGATCCGCCCCCTGCGCCCCGCCGACCGCCTGCCCTGCCAGATGCCATCACAGTCCCCCTTTCCTGTTATTTTATCGGAAAACAGCCTTTAAATCACCCACTGTGATTCACAGCCTAATAATATTATGAGGGAGTGTGATTAAAACGCGATTTAGCTGGTTTTTGATGCTATCTTTGGCCATAAATATTGGTAACATGTCAAAGTCTTTTCTTTCTGAATGAAACATGAAAAATGACAGTATAATGTACAAAAATGGTTTCACATCTTCCATTGAGATAAAACACTGTAAAATTTATTATCTATTTGTCTGCAGGCAGCCCACAGGCAACCCGGAGCCATGAAGGACCCTAATGCCTGTAAATGGGTTAATCTGTATGGTACACTGGGTGCACTGCTTCGTATTTATCTTTGGCCTCTGCTCTTATTTTAGGTGAAGGACGTTTGATGGGGCTTTAAGGACCCCTTGAGAGGAACGCAGAATGTTAAAGACTCTGAAAGCAGATCGTAGGGTATGGTGTGTTTTTTTGGAGGCCTTTAAAGGTTATACAGAGTGCAAACAAATATGAGCAAAGGAAAAAGGTCCCCTGATGCCAGGTGAAGGCGATCTGATCACATGACACTGCCAATAAGCTCATTAGCAAAATGAGATTTTTTTATTCAAACAACACATGTTTCCCATATTAAAGTTGTTTTAATTTTTTCATTCTCTCTGTCAAACAGTTTGAAATATAATTACAAGACTGTAATGTTGAAACCAAAACATGGTCGCGGTTTCACTCACTAATGTTTCTAAATTGTTCAAATATGACAAATAGTTTAGCTCAAGTTGCCCAAGAAAATCACATCGGGTTCTGGCCTGTGGTGAGACAAACTTTCTTTTACAAAAGTAATCAATGTAACCTCTGTTTCTAGAGAATGGGAACGAGGGGAACAATTGGCAAGTATATGCAAGACCTCTTTATAACTCCCTAGACGCCATGGGTGACCCAGGACAGAGAGCGGGAGCAAACGGAGATCTCGCCTGTCCCAATCCAGCCTTCTGCTCCAGAGGAAACGCAGCTTGCCCATTATGACCCAGTACGGATTTATTTAACATGCTGACTCACCTGGAAAGACAACCGAAAGGGGGACAGCATGTTTGCGCATTGGGATGGGCCAATCCGCACTTTTTTCACTTCCGATCCGATACACAACTGCCAATACCGATTCAGGAGCTCTTCTTATTTTAAAATTTGAATATAATAAATATATATTTAGTTACGCTTTATATATTATGAATATTTAAGGTAGTAAATACAGATCAAAACATGTATGGCAAAAAATCTTTAGACTACTAGAAACATACATTACGTAATGTTCTACCACGTTTGTAGATCTTGTTCTAAGTGTTTTTAAGGCATTTTCAGTTCAATACGAATATCTTCAGAGAGATTGCTTAAAATGTCCCCCATGTTTCTCCCACTAGCAACAGGGTCACTTACACTTCGCTGTGATAGCGCCCCCCATATCAGAGGATGCAGCGAGTGCGCAAAACAGCCCAAGCTGGTGACTCTCAAATCATCCATAGTTTTTTTTTCATATTACTGGCGTTGTCTCGCATAATTATGCTTTGTTTAGTGGAATTTTCCAGTAAACGCTACCCCCACCTCTCAAAACTTTGTTTTTACAAAGATTGCAAATTTCCATGCTATTACTTCCTGTTAAAAACGTAAAATACTGCCAAATCATCAACCTTTTATCTGTTCTTATGCTCCCACTACTGCAAAGGGTATGTGCATGACGTCACAGCAGACGGAGGTCACCACACCCACTGAGCAGCAAAGAAACTGCATTGCAAAGTTAGCGTTCAGTTTGAATGCAGCAGAAAACACATAAAAACCATACTGATCCATACCTATCTGTGCTGATCCATACCTATCTGTGCTGATCCATACCTGTCTGTGCTGATCCTTGCCGGTCTGGACTGATCCATGCCTATCTGCGCTGATCCAAGCCGGTCTGAGCTGATCCATGCCTATCTGTGCTGATCCTTGCCGGTCTGAGCTGATCCATGCTGGTCTGGGTTGATCCTTGCCGGTCTGAGCTGATCCATGCCGGTCTGAGCTGATCCAAGCCGGTCTGGGCTGATCCATGCCTATCTGTGCTGATCCAAGCCGGTCTGAGCTGATCCATGCTGGTCTGGGTTGATCCTTGCCGGTCTGAGCTGATCCAAGCCGGTCTGGGCTGATCCATGCCTGTCTGTGCTGATCCAAGCCGGTCTGGGCTGACCCGTGCCTATCTGTGCTGATCCAAGCCGGTCTGTGCTGATCCATGCTGGTCTGTGCTGATCCAAGCCGGTCTGTGCTGATCCATGCTGGTCTGTGCCTGGACTGTAGGTGATAATGGAAGTCAACCTCAACAAATGATTGGCACATCTGTGGCCTGTGCTATGAAGCGGGGTTTCTGGTTTATCGGGGTGACTTGGATTTAAGTACAGGCAGCGCAGGGCATTGGTCTCATCTTTATGATTGCATACTCAAACGGAACTGATTTAAAAATGCACAAATAAATATATGGTAGTGTTAACCCTTCTGTTACTTTGTGTTATAAATGACAGCACTGGAGTGCATTCCGCTGTTTTGTCATGCATCTTATATTTTTGAGGTGAAGGTTCGCCTGCTTAACACAGGCACACAAATCGTATGAGATATCAGGCCAGGACTTTTAAATGCACTGATTTGTACAATGTCGAAATCGACCTCCAGGCACACGGCATTAGCTCTACTTTGGGGGGGGTGGTGGTGTGTGTGTGTGTGGGGTTGACCATACTGTCCAGGGGGTATCTGTGGGTTTTTTTTTTGTTACATTCACACCTGGCTCTCACTGCCTCCCTCTACTGGCCCACAGAGAGCCCTTCGCCTCACAGCCCCCTGGAGCCAAAAAAAATATGGCGTGATGTGGAAACAGATACCATTTCCCAAGCATGAGTGTTAGAGATCCAGCAGATGTCCATAAACCGTCACTTTGAAACAAGGCACAAATGCTTCCAGGCTGTACTGTCGCGTGAATGTTGAGAAGGGACGGCCTAATATCCGCCAGATGAGCGTTTCCTTCTGGTTTTTTCCTCACCATATCTTTTAATCATCATGTTGGAACGTGAGGAGTTTCCGAGTTTCATAAATCTGAGTAATTCTTACTTCCATTCAGTAATTTCCATTAAGACCGAGAGCGGAAGCTGGATTCCAGTGAGCAGTTCCTTAGCAGGTGGGATTAGGCCAAAAGAATGAATTACCGCACCCAGGTTAACCAGGAAAAGCAGGCTGAGGTGTCAGCGCATGCTCCAGAAAGCTCTCCTTTTCTCAAATGCTTCAAAACATTTTTCTCTACTGTGCGAGTAAACAAAGATTAACAGCTGGCATGTATTATCACTGGGGGGTCAGCAATGAATTTGTATATGAAGCAAGCTGAAATTGACAATATGGCGAAATAAAGATGAGCGATGCTGAGGGCAGATGATGGGACGCTTAGGCTGGATGAGGTATGACGTGCTCCAGCTGTTTTTGAGTTCTTGTGTGCAAATCTTTTCATGGTCTCCATGCACCTGCTATAATGAGATACAAGTGAAAACAGACAAAGAATGACAACATCTCCTGCTAATCAGCTACTAAGGTTTATGCGAAATGAATAACAGCATGTAGCAGCTAACAGGTCAAAATGGTGGATGCCTTTACTTCCAGGTCCCATAATCCTTCTCTCAATGCATCAAAGCTCAGTCCTCAGTTATCTAATCAGTTACCATGCGGCGGAAAATCGGTAATTTCACTTTTCCACTGAATTCGGGTCGAGAACCAGTAACAAAAGTTCCAGCACCTAAAGTGCAAAGCAGCTGGGATACATTTTTGGTAATTCGGTATTTTATGATAGGACTTGGAACACTTTTTTTGTCGATTCGTTATAAAAACAGCCTGCCTCTGAAACACAACAGATCCGCCGTCTTGAAAAAAGTTGCGAACTCAGAAAACAACATAAGCACAATATTGTTTTTTTTTGTAGTAAATACTGGGTACTTATAAAGAAAAAAGGACAGAAATTTCTCACAAGCCCGTCTTGGAGTGATTTAAACAACAAGAAAGAAAATGATTATGATTTACTATGAGAATGTGTGCAGCTCTCATGCAAAAGCAGCGGAGGTGAACTTCAAATTGATTTCAAAACATGTAAGATAATTTAAAATGCAAAGCTCCCCCCCCCATTACAGAGTAAAATGTTTTAGCGAAACTTAAACTACTCGTACTATAATGTCTGTACAAATTTGAAAACAGGAAGCCTGATCTTAATCTAGCTGACTAGCGATGTAAGCGAGTTGCATTTACAAAACAGACGATCTTGGTATTAATATTGCACATTGTCTAGCCCTATAATACACCACAGCCATTTTAGAGTTAAGTACAAAACACCCCGCCGTGCTGTAATATCATTCAGTGCCGGTGTTTTACACAATATTCTGTTGCCGTCGTAATGTGTGACTCCAGAGACGCTATTTCACGTGTTACCAGGAATTAACGCAAGGCTCTTCACCTGCACCAGCTCGTAATTACTTTAACTTTTTCATTATACGTACCACAATTAGGCTAATTCAACTTTTTCAAGGCTGCAGCGTTTCCACTTCCTGTTCAGTCCAATTATTTTTCTTAGTATAGTGTCTCAAAAGACACGATTTGAAATAACTCTTCTACATGGTCTTTAAAAATCAACATTCGCAAATTATATAGGTGGCTAAATTTAAAGAGTGGGTAATTTTGAGCTGTAAAACACGGAGAACGTGTTGCGACTATTTTCCAAGATTGCTTGCTTTTATTTTTGATTTTGCGTGCAAGCTAAATAGAACTACTGACAAAGGATAAATTCACGAATGCAGATCTCTAATAAATGAATGTTTAAAAACGACATGGTAGTTATTCTTTTCAGTTTTCTTATCCTACTTTCAGGTGCTTACACAGCGGTTTATTTGGCGTTTTATTTTGTGACGTACGCGATGCGCTGCTTTTACTTTCACAATCAGAAATGCTCGAGGTAACGTACAGACTGCATTACAAGTATGTAAACACGGTGGAAAGAGAACACGTTCTGAGTCACGTATTGTTGCTTTTTCACAAGTCTGGGTCACAAAATCTGACGCCAGAAGTCAGAAAAAGTCACCACTTTGCCAGAGCTGACCTGTACATGCCAGTAATGAATTCGTTCCATGGATTTTAATTTCTGTTCACGATTAGTCACCTTTAGTCTATTTGACTGCCGTGACAGGAGTGCACAGAGCATTCAAAACATTAAGTAAAATACAGCGACTCACAAGCCATGTTCAGGACAGGTTTTACAAAAAAAAAAAATCATCCAATTAGTGCAAAAGCTGTTTTGCTCATAAATAATTTGCATGTACTTTTTACTGTTTGTAATGCTAATTGTTGAAAAAGCCAAACTTTCGGCATATGTAAAACTGAAAATCTGTATTTTGTGTTTCATTAAAGTCCATACTGTAATGACGGGCGAGCGGGGAAGCAAGTGAGAGAGCCGTAAGTACGAGTATAACGGGGTTTATTTAGGGCTGACAGGACGACTGGGAGCACACACAAACTACGTCACTGACGGACCTGAGGAAACAGACTTGAACGCGGACTAAATACGCAAGACAAGCAGAAAATAACAGGCGACAGGTGATCACAATCGGGGTAGCGCGCATAGGTAATGAGGGGGCGTGGCGCACACGAGGATCGTACGAGCGGGTCATGAAACGTGCTGTGCGCGTTGTGTATTGGCTCCGCCCCTTTTCTCCTATCCGTCCGTGCATTTTGCGCATGAAGACGTTGCCACTTTTAACACGTACTGTGCCGATGCCAGTGTTTGTATCCCCCTAATTTAATAAGATAATGATATATAATAATATAATGATGCGTGTTTGTGATTAGTGTTTATGTATTGTTGGTTTAATGTGTGCTGTCCTACTGATACCCCATGTATTATTCATGTGTAGAAGTTGGTCCTGTTTTCTACTCTGTTCTTGTCTAGTGATTTAAAATAAAAAACAAAAAAGAAAACACTAATGCAGCATACTGACCGGTTGCATAACAAACAGGTGTTGATAGAAAATGTTGCATTGTTGCGTATTTAAAGTCATTAATGGCGCTTTGTTGTTGCTGACTGATTAGCGTGTATGACGTCACCACGCTCTTGATGAGCCCTTACACCTCACCATTCACACATTACGTGCTGGCTAATCCCCAAGCCTGGCCTGTGTCTCTAGCCGGAAATGAGTCGTTTCTCAGCTGTTGTAGGGACTTTGGCAGCTCGGCTGACAGCTCTGTCGGCTTCTGGTGAGCAGACTCCTCTCCGGGATGCGCCGGGCCTCCGCGACACGCGAGCTGTCAGTGCCCGCGCGCTTTCCACCTCGCTCACTGGCTAGTGCTCCGCTGGCTTCCCGCTACGCTGGTGGATACGATCATTCATCAGAGGAACGTGTGGTTTAAGTGTGCGTTGTGGCAAAGACAGTGACCTTTGAGAGACAGGTGGAGATAACTGAGGTAGGTCAAGAAAAAGGACACTGGAAATCTGAATGGATCAGCCTGCAACACAATGGTGAACCACCAGACATGTAATGTCAGGCTTGATGTGTTGAGATTGGTTCCATAACGTTAGACACATGAGGTTAGACCCATACTTTTGCTCTTGCAAGATTTGGATCCTGTACCCTATTCCTGTATGATTGGTTCCAAAGAGTTAGTACTGTCAGGTTTTTTGTCCTGTACTATAGTCCAGTGGGGCTGGTTCTATAACGCTGGTCCTGTGAGATTTTTGGTTCATTACTTCATTCCTGTGAGGCTGGTTCCATAACATTGGTCCTGTGAGATTTTTGGTCCATTACTTCATTCCTTTGAGGCTGGTTCCATAACGTTGGTCCTGTGAGATTTTTGGTCCATTACTCCATTCCTGTGAGGCTGGTTTCATAATATTGTGAGATTTTTGCTCCTGTACTATCATCCCCTGTGGCTGGTGCCTTTGAGGTTTTTGGGTGGACAGTATTCTACTGCTGGTCCCATGAGGTCGGTGTCGTAATGTTGTGCTGCATCAGGAATGTGTGATTCAATCTGCACTTAGTAAACATTTCTTACCCCTACCAAGGCAAGAATGAGACACGGGGAGGTATCCATGACGATGGTGAGCTGTCACATCCTGCAGTCCAGGGCATTTATCAAACCTGCCTCTGCTTACACTTTAGTGGGTCAAAGGCCTAAACCCCATCATACAAACAATACACCCCCCCCAGCAAACTCTCCGCCAGAAACAACATCCCCTTTCCCTATCTGTCTCCCCAGGTATTAAACGTACCTCACATCCTGAGCCTTGGGACCATGCATTCCTCTTCACAACAAACACACTGTTCTCTTGAAGTGGAAAACATTTGCATTTATGATTAAGAATGTGAGCAATATGTTGTCATTGGTGCTGCCAGGATGCTCTCATGATTTTCTCACCCTGCACCGCTCACCCTGCACCACTCATCCTGCACCACTTACCCTGTACTGCTCACCCTGCACCGCTCACCCTGTACCGCTCACCCTGCACAGCTTACCCTGCACCGCTTACCCTGCACCGCTCACCCTGGACCGCTTACCTGGGACCCCTTACCCTGCACCGCTCACCCTGCACCGCTCACCCTGGACCGCTTACTCTGCACCGCTTACCCTGCACCACTCACCCTGCACCGCTCACCCTGCACCGCTCACCCTGGACCGCTTACCCTGCACCGCTTACCCTGCACAGCTCACCCTGCACCGCTCACCCTGCACCGCTCACCCTGCACCACTGGGATGTGTCATTACCTGTCAAGGTGCAGAATGTGGTGGATATTTACTTTCATATCAGGGACACCTAAATCAGAACCTTTCTTTAGGTGTGTGTGAGTGTATGTGTTTGTCTGGGTGTGTGTGAGTGTATGTGTTTGTCTGGGTGTGTGTGTGAGTGTTTGTGTTTGTCTGTGTGTGTGTGAGTGTATGTGTTTGTCTGGGTGTGTGTGAGTGTATGTGTTTGTCTGGGTGTGTGTGAGTGTATGTGTGAGTTTGTGTATGTATGTGTGCATGTGTGTGTGTGTTTGTGTTTGTCTGTGTGTGTGAGTGTGTCCCTTATGAAAATTAACCATGGTTTTACTATGATTAAATAACCATGGTTTACAATGGTTTGCCGTTTTTCATGGTAGGGAAACCTTGACTATTGTTTTATCATGGTTTCACTACAGGATAATCTAGTATAATCTATATAAACCCTAGTATAATCTTGGTCATAAACCATGGTTTTTGTTTTACCATGGTCTTTGTTTTACTATGGTCTTTCCAAACCCTGATAGTACTATGGGTAGTACCAAAGTACCATGAGGTACCATAGTAAAATGATGGTTACTGCATCATAGGACCCCATAGTGAATTTTCATAAGGGGTGTGTGTGTGAGTGTGTGTGTGCACCCTGTGTGACGCCCATCTGATCCTCTCTGGCCCGGCATCTCTCATGGTCTGTCTCGATGGCTCGCCAAATCCATATTTTGTAGTGATATCTCTTCTTACACCATCCCTCACTCGGGAAAGATAATCCTCTCCTGTCTAACGTATGCTGTCTGTCACTCTATCGATCTAATGTTCTCCTCCTGTCTTTTTCTTTTTCTTTCCATCTCTTCTTCCCTTCAACTTTTTTTTGTCCTGTGTCAGTTAAAGAAAGGTCTGTTTGCACGCCTTTGATGGGTTTAAATACACCCATATTGTTGGAACAAGAGTGCAAACAAAATAAGAGAGCAGCCAAACAGTGTAATGGTGACTCTGAGGGGGTTTTGTGCTTGCGTGCTGGGGGGGGGGGCGTTTCACCCGTCCTCCGCCTCAGAGACATGCTCCTGACGGCGTCTCGGATCCGGGTGAACGGCGCTCTCTCTGTGTGGCCGCTGGAAAGCCAAGGAGGATCCTAACGCTGTGCAGGCTGAGCCGGGGTCCCCGCGTGACCCCGGAGCTGCGAGGCGTCCATGTTCCTGCGGAGATCTGAGCCTGACACTCCGTCGCTCCCCTTGCTTCCTATTCATGGGAGGCAGCGTGGCTGGAAAGCTGGTGTTACTCGCATCCATCCTTCCAGCCTGATAGAGACATCTCTGCGTATATATTACAGCAGACGTGGAGACCCCCCCCTCCAAGCAAAGAAGGATTAGCTGTCCAAGACCATCCATTAGCCACACAAACACTCAAAGATGATTGGAATACATATAAATTAGGAGCGTTTCCACCCGACATAACTTGCCTGGTCCTTGAGGATAAGTACCTGTCTCTGTATTGACACTGCTTGTGGCCGCAGGTGTTTCGATTTAAGCCCCATCGATTCCCTTAAGTATCTAATATAAGGAAGAAGGCCCGTAAACACGTCAAATTAGTGGTAATGAATAGCAGCGGAGCGCGCGGGGAGCTGTCAGGGCGCGAGAGCGGGACGATGCATTAGGGAGAGTTATGTGGTGCCGGCCTCACTGGAGCGGAGGGTTAACGCTGCCTTGGCACTGCCACGCTAAAGTGGACGGGGCCATGCAGTGGTCACACACTGTTTCGTTGGCCCGGGTACAACAGCAACAAGCAGAAATTAATGGAAATCTGTAACTGGTTTTAGTGGGCAACAGGGCCTGTAAACAGGAGGCTTTCACAAACCCTCCAGCTCAGCGGGACTGGGACTGCGGCCCGCCAGTATCCCGGCCAATCTGGGAGGGGTTTGGGGCTGGGGGGGCGGTGGCAGCGAAGACTGTTGGCAGGAGTCACTGAATTGGAGGAAGGGTGAGCAAGGGGGGGTTACGGCAAAGTCATACTTCTGCTTGTGGTTCCTGAGAGGAGGTGCAGGAGCATGGAGCTGCTAGCGAGCCCTTTTCAGGGTCGTGGGGTGGGGAGGGCATGACCATCCACTGAGAATGACACATATGACATGAATGTGACAGAGCTGACGTGGTGTAGACAGCGTAATCAGGAGCCCCAGTATGAGGAGGGGCCATGGACACCCCACGCTCTTGGGGGGCGGGGGGCTTGTTACGCTCGTTATCTTTGATCGGGGAACGTGGAAGGTCAGCTCGCCGTCTGCCACGGGCCGTCGCTGTGTCACCGCTCACATTCACGTCCGGGAAAGTTCGTGTGAAGGGGATCTTACATCTGGTTACAGATAAAGCCAGTCAGAGATATGCTGCTTTAAATGCGAAACAAAGCTATTAATAACAGCAGTAATGTTAAGAAGAAGATGGTGGGTTTGAAAATGATGACGGATGTCAAAATCGTGCCTCTGTGTCTAAACAGTCCCAGCTTCCTGTTACGTGACTGATGTCATAACCGCTAACAGCTGTCAAGCCCTGTGTGGCCGCAGGTCATGTGACTGGCTCCCTACATACCACAGAGTGCGTCCAAAGAGCACAGAGGAGCTTAACGAGGGCCGCATCCAGACCGGGGTAAACCCCCACGGCCATCAGCTGGCTCCTGGGCCTCAGGCTTCCCTGTCCCTGGTCTTCCAGCAGGTCCCTGCATCTCACCTGATCTATCCATCTGCTGTGTCTCGTCACCCGACTGCTGTTTGGGCATCTCGGTGAGGCTGTATGGATCTGACACGCTACGACCGGCCAGGAAAGAGGTGAGGCTCATGGTCCAGGGGCTGCTAATCCCACTGAAAATAAAAGGAAGCAGCAGAATGAAGGACTGCACTGTGGAGGACGGGAGCTGTGGAGGACGGGAGCTGTGGAGGACGGGAGCTGTGAAGGATGGGAGCTGTGGAGGACAGGAGCTGTGGAGGACGGGAGCTGCGGAGGACGGGAGCTGCGGAGGACGGGAGCTGTGGAGGACGGGAGCTGTGAAGGATGGGAGCTGTGGAGGACAGGAGCTGTGGAGGACGGGAGC
>JABFEB020000002.1:4849412-4874508 GCA_019775895.2 Stomatorhinus ivindoensis | reverse complement strand
TGATGGCACTGGATCATGGGCAGAAAAGGATAACATGATGGCGCTGGATCCTGGGCAAAAACGGAGAATGTGATGGCACTGGATCATGGGCAAAAATGGAGAACGTGATGGCACTGGATAATGGGCAGAAAAGGATAACATGATGGCGCTGGATCCTGGGCAAAAACGGAGACCGTGATGGCGCTGGATCATGGGCAAAAATGGAGAACGTGATGGCACTGGATCATGGGCAGAAAAGGATAACATGATGGCGCTGGATCCTGGGCAAAAACGGAGAATGTGATGGCGCTGGATCATGGGCAAAAACGGAGAACGGCACTGGATCATGGGCAAAAACGGAGAACGTGATGGCACTGGATCATGGGCGGAAATCACAGTTCAGCAACAAAGAAGCCAGATTACCTTCTTTAACCATATTAGTCTACATGTGAGGAGCCTCATCAGGCTCAAAATCTACTCATGATTTTATTGTCTGTCTGTGTCTGTCTGTCTGTCTCTGTCTCTCTCAGCACTGGCCCATGCCTTATGAAGGACTCTTTATTTCTGTTTTATTCCCATTTCATAAGTTGCAGGCTCAGGGTAGTGGTTAAGAATGATGAATGGAAGGATGGACTGTATGTCATTATTTTTAGATTGTGTCTGTCATTGTTCAGAGAGTGAGTTAGCATTTCCTTGTGTATAAAATTGTGCATCACAAATAAACTTTGGATGAAAATAAAGTTTGGGACAATATGAAATTCTTTGTTGTAATTTTTTATCACAACCAAGTGAAATAACTTCCATCCATCCATTCATCCATCCATCCATCTTCTGTACCCGCTTGCCCTAACATACTGTATAATATCTATCCTCTATAATGGCATTTCTCCCAACTTTTAAAGTAATATATTATACGAGTAGGCAAAAAGGAAAATATTAAAACTGAGAATCTTTATATATTAAGGGTATTTATTAATACATTAAAATAAGACAGCTTCATTCAATTTAGGGATACTGAGAAGCACTGCTTAAATATCAAAAATATGAGGTCAAAATTCTGGTACAATATTATCATTATCAGTTGGGTCCATATTGCAAAATACAGTAATATACTGTATAAACCAACTGTAGCTCGCCAAATCAAAGCCACTGAATTTCATTGCATTTCATGGACATGTGACTCACGCTCAGCAAACCAAGTGGCTGGCCCATCTGCATGGCCATGTAGCGCTGGAGGTGCAGCGACATCCTGTCTCTGGCCTCCTCATGCACCTCGTTGAGTCCTGACAGCTGCAGCTGCTCCAGAAAGTTTACCAGCTGGTGGTAATTCAGCAGCCTCACCACCAGGGGGCCCGAGCGTGCATTTGACCCGGAAAGCTTTTCCACTGCGGGAACAAACATACATAAACACTCACAACATAAACAAATAAATTATATCAAGTTTATGTTGATCCTTACATATAGTTATATAATTGGTTATATATACTCCTGAGACCCAAGGGAAAAAACTGTCCTTCAATTTTATTTATTTGTCTTTTATTTTTAATTTCACAGCTTGTCCTCTTTAGTGTACAAAAGGAATAAATATGCTTCCTTACATCAGTGAAAAGATAGATGCAAAAAACAAAATGTCCACTACAATGGACATGAATGAATGAGTGGCGTCTCAGGAGGATATTATGGTTTTATTCACTTGCATTGTTTCTGTGCCAACTTAGGCTAACTGGCATCTCTACACTGCCAGCTTGCGTGTGAGTGTTTGTGCTCTGTAATGGCAGCTTTGTTTCAGAGATGCTCTCCCGCACTCACAGGTGTGGATGGCCGCCTTGAGCAGCTTGCTGTATAAGCTGTCCAGCCGCCATCGCTTCTCTTCCCCCATTAATATGGCCTTGCCTTGGTACATAAAGTCCTCCAGGCGGGGAAGGAAGGGCAGAATGCCCCCACGGGTCCGTTTCAAAACCTGTGGGCTCTCCACCTCCCTGCACAGAGACTCCTACGCAGATAACGGCAGACAAAACGTAAGCGGGGGCCCTGCCGGCAGATGTTGCTCAGCAAGGAGGATTTTGATTTTCAATGTCAGAAAAGAAGTACTACTCTGTACCTTTGAGTACTAACACCCTGCAGGGTGCGGTAGGGTCACTGTGCTCTGGAATGGGGCCATTAACAGGTGGGTGGGCTGTGCTCACATGCCTCACCGCATAAGGGCACAGGCTGCGTTCACATAACTCACCACGTAGGTGTCCAGGCTGTGCTGGCTGTGCTGCTGGGCACACCGCAACAGAGAGCAGTAGAAGGAGGCTGTTGGCTGCAGCTGGCACTGGGACAGGCTGCGCCCCACGTACCTCAGCACCACCAGGCAGCTCAGGGGCTCAGCCTTTTCACATGAGCTGAGCAGGGCACAGAGGCGGGGCTCCGCTAACCCCAGCACGGCCTGGACGCAGTCCCAGCCTTCCACGCAGGACTCTGGGGCCTCGAGGCTGGCCGACATTCGGATCCAGCTGTGAGGCCTCTTCTTCTGCTCCCGGGTACTGTAGCAGGACACGTAACACGTAACACGTAACACGTAAACTCAGCGGCCACTGCAGTCAGAGTGAGACGACTGGGCTGAGTCTCCTGGACTTTTCAGGTGCCACATCTCTCACGCTACTCCACAGCAGGTGCCACATCTCTCACGCTACTCCACAGCAGGTGCCACATCTCTCACGCTACTCCACAGCAGGTGCCACATCTCTCACGCTACTCCACAGCAGGTGTCACATCTCTCACGCTACTCCACAGAAGGTGCCACATCTCTCACGCTACTCCACAGCAGGGCACTCACACAGGGTTCTGGGTCTGGTCAACAACACTGCTCCTCCTACCAGCATGGAACTGGAGACGGGGGGGTGGGGGACACAAAAGATATAATTATAGGTGGCACATGTTGGTTTCAGCAAATTCAATTAATGGAGACTTTCGTTTACGGTTGTGCAGGTTCCTTAGGACCTTGCACCTTGTGTCTGATGCATTAAACTCACTAAATAAAGGGTTTCAATAGAAAAACAACCCACCACCACATTTAAAACTGCTTCCCGTAAACAAGGACAACTAGTAGTGGGCTGGATCGCTACTACGGTGCCCATTAATACCACCTGTTTTTTTTTTTTTTTTAAAAGGACCTTCCAGGAAAAGTGAAGAAAAGAAAAAGACAAGAGCCAGCAAATTGGGACTTTTAAAAATAATTGTGGAAACAAGGTGACAAAAAAGATGTTGAAAGATCATCTGCTCACCGTCATGGGACTAGAGCTGCTGTTCAGGCCAAAGAAGGATGTGAGGAACTCTTGCTCCTTGATGCACACTGCTCCCAGCTGCTGAAGGACCTGCTGGATCACCTGGTGCAAACGAGGAGCATGCAGTTTCACACAGACCAAAGCGATACGCTGACCCAATCACTCCTCCAGGTTTACCTGCTGTGATCTTTGGAGCTCTGCAAAAAGTTGCTTCAGCTGAAGTTTATTTGCAGAGCTTGGTTCTTAGTTAACGGGGGAATGTCATTACGCAACACTCAATCCGCACTGTTTAAGTAAGCTCTCAGCAGGGAGAAAGGGAAAGGTTGCATGAATTATCGACTCTGTCTGAAATGCCTCACCGAATGACCTACTGACCTACAGACCTGACCTACTGACCTGGTGCCACGTGACTTACCATGCCGGCTTGCCCCTCCGAGTATGACGACACTGGTGTGCTCCTGGTCACCGAGTCTGGGAGCACTGACATCACGCCTACACCAATGCCACATATTCAGGCTGAATGACGATGACACCAAGGAACAACCAGAGCTCTCCACAGGCCCGGTTCAGCCGTGTTAGTGTGACACCACAAACCGAAAGAGTATTATGGGAGTACAGTTTCCGCTCTCAGCTTCTGGCTATCATTCTGATAGGACTGTCACCAATATCCGGAAACTCACCAATTTTTTTTGAATCTTTCAGTCCACACAACTGGAGTCTGGCTGCATCGAAAAGGTCTTTCATTTGTCTTTCGTAATGCTTGCAAATGTTTTCAGCATAAACCTGCATGACACCAAGACATACTATCTATGAAGTTACTCTTAAATGGATCTAGTTAAACTGACGTACATGAAGCAAGCCCAATCGGCCACTAGATGGCAGTCAGAGACTTCTACAATATGGCTGTAGCCCATGAGATCAAGGGGAAACTGTGCACCTCTAAAAGTAAAAATCACAGTCAGATTGATTCCATTCCATTCTCAGAAATGCACTTCAAATTCCCTTCAATTTCATTGTATAAGTCATCACATTAATGGCATAGTCTTTACAGAGCATGGTTAATGAACTACTAGTGCTTCGAGAAATAAAATGCCACTTACCTTCATATTGATTCCAGTGTCAGTATTCAATTGAAGCCAGTCCACGAGAATAAAAACACAGTTTTGATAACGCAATGTGTTTGAAAAATTCCATGAATGAAGATGCCTGAATGCTACATGAATGGAAAGTATTATAATGGCATTTGCAACTCCAGGGAAGCCACTCAGCATTGTATTCCCTGTTGGTATTGTTTATCAGTATTAATATTTTATACCCAAATGTGTCTAGTGGATATTTCTTGTATCAATACAAATAAATGAGAGAGAATTTTATTTGCCTTTTTAGCTACAAGAGAGATTTTTTTTTTTACACAGGTTTAAATTTAATAGCCCCAATCGAGAAGGAAAACACAAAATTGCCTTTCAGAAACATGCCAATAAGAATTGAGATATACTAATTATAATTTTGCAGCTGCAGATTGCGTTACATTTTCCCAGCTTTGGAAATCTGTCCAGGTAATCTGTGCACTAGCTCTCTGACTAATGGGTGGGACGCTATCATTAGAGCACACAACAGAGAGGGTGTATATAGAATGCCTACAGCCAAGGCCCACGTGCCTCTGAGTGTCAGTCGCCTCGTTCTAACCTTGCTTAGCTGCTGCAAGATGATTGGGTTACTCTCCTTCAGCCACTCCATAAGGGGTTTGTAGCGCAGTAGTGACACGTGGAAGGTGTGGGGCTTCCAGGTCTCATTGCTGCCTTCTCTCTCTCCCTCTCTCAGGCCCTGTCAATGGGGTCATGAAACTGGTCACACTCTCTGGGCCCGGACCCCACGCTCCCGCCTCCGCTGCCTGTCGTGGCCTTCCGCGTCATTTCGAAGCAGCTGCGGTGACCCCACCCACCTGCAGGATCACGGCGTTCGTGATGTGTTGGCAGAGGCGGAGCTCAAAGGTCTGACGGACGCTCTCGAACCGGATGAGCTGCTCCGCTGCCCCCTGCAGTCTGCGCTGTCCTGACACACACCCAATATTTCCTAACATCAGCATGATGGCCTTTCACTATATTCCTAGACACTGTATGCTGTAAGTCCCACAACAGTATGTTTTTACAAATCCTATTTTTAGTTAATTTTTACTTTTGATATTTAGAATTCTTCCCCATGTTAGCAATTCAGTAGCACAAAGTCTGCATGTCTAAGATGAGCTTTCAAGATGTCTGAGGGAGAGTTAATGTCACCTACACCTAGTACATGTACATTGGGCCTTTGTTGCGCTGTTGTACCTTGTATCATTCATACATTCAACTTATTTATCTAACGGATAAGTATATTTATCTGAAACAACTTATAGTGGAGGGAAAGGTTACAAGTTAAATCTGTTCCCTGGGATTAGAAAGCACAGCCTTTGTGTTGTTGGCACAACGCTCTATGTATTGAGCTACAGTAAACTGTATAAGTAAGAAAGAACTTTACATTTACGATCAACAGAAAAATTCAAATGACTCAGGATGCACATGAGGCCATTCATCCTTTTGATTGAAATTCAAACAAGAGCAAGAACTGCACATTCGGCAATTCGCTGATGCTAACATGAGCAGCCAGAACGTTAAGAGGGTGAGGCACCTGTGCTGAGTGGTGCATTGAGGCCCCGGGACAGTGCCTGGACCGCCGCGACACAGCCCTTCATCTGCTCCTCGTTCTCCAGGTCCCCTTTGGTCAAGACCTGCAAGTGCTCCTCGCGCACTGACAGCCGGTCCTGACAACACAGACTGCAGGTCCTGACATCTGCTTCCACGGAGATGAAAGTGGAGAGTGCTGACAGGAAGGGAGCTAAGCTACTGCTGCCTCACACAGGAACCTACTTATCAGCTCCTATCTACCAGCTCTTTCCTGAAGAAACCATAGGTACTATATTATTATATTATATTATACAGAAGCTGAGAACTGCTGTGCTTGCTATTTTTTTAATGCCGTTATGTCAAGATAGCGAGATAATTATCGTTATCCTTAGATAGCGAAGCTCATTTTCTCAAGAAAATCTACAGGTATCTTAACAACTGTAGCAACTGATTTACTCTAATAGCTTTATTTTGCCTCATTAAGTTTTTGGCAAGTCATATAAAGCCACATTTTATCGATTCCATTTGAAAGTCAATTTGAACTGAATCTAATTATCAAAATACAATATTCTCCCATGCGTGTTATAGTTACAGCCTGCATCATAAAACTCTGATTAAAGCTATACTTAGACCACTATATAGTCCTGTAGGGGGGCACACCACGGATGCTATCATTATCTTTAATCCTTTGCTACTGAAAAGTGACATTGTGTACAGGTGTTTCGTGTTTAGCAGGGTAATTAAGCACTCCTTATCATAAGAAAATAAGCTTTGTTATCTTGCGATAATGGCATTAAAAAACAATTGCAATTCTCAGCTTCTGTAATATATTATATGCATTGTAAAAATATTACTAATCATATTACTTCTTGAAACATAAGTTGACTGGATTGTCCATAATAAATATTAATTCATACTGACTATCTACTTAAAGATTATTTACTTTATTGTTTTTCTTAAAAGTGACAAACAGCACATTACAAATGTACATATACTGAAGAGTTGACTGGGCAAAAGTGTGACTAGATTTTGCTTCCAATGAATGCCCAGGTACAGGTGTGAGCAAAGCAAGAGCGACACAACAGCTGCAGGACCAGTCAAAAGTTTGGACACACCCACTGAAAATCAACCTCAACGTTATGTATGCAGTTAGTATTACATTGTGAATAAGGAAGTGATGGAATTCTGTGACAGATGACCTGAATCCCACAATCCCACCCCACCTAAACCCCATAGAGCTGCTTTGGGATGAGTTGGATTGAAGAGTAAGAATATGGTAGCAAACTTGTGCCCAGAATTTGTGGAAACTCCTTGAGGATGGTTGGAGAAGCATTGCAGGTGGCTACATCTGGAAGCTGGTTGAAAGAATGTCAGGAATCTGCAATGCTGTCATCAAAGCATGTAAAATTTGAGAAAAAAATGTAGATGCTGAACACTTCTGTTGGTCGTTGCAGTACTTGATATGTATTACTTAATTGCCTCAAAGCCTTTTACTATAAGAGTTTAAGACGAGTAAAGTAGAGATTTCTTCATTAAAAGCAGGTGTGTCCAGACTTTTCACTGTTACTGCGTATGGCCTCCTTACCACTAGTTGGCAGAGCTCTGAACAAAGCTGGCTGTGGTTACGGTCGATGTGCTGTAGCTGAGCACTGCTGGCATGGAGTTTGTCCATCGGCTTTTGGAGGCCATGCAGCAGCTCATCATAATGGGACAGCACCTCCTCGATGTGTGTCACCTCCAGCAGGGCCTCATCCAGCAGGCTAAGCAGCTGCTCTCCCTTACACTCGGTCTCCATCAGGGAATGGAAGTATTCCTGGAGGTGGGTAGAGATGACACTGTTTGGTGATTTGACAACATTTTGTCTCACGGCATTCAAATGTCATTCCACCTACCATAACTGCTGATCCAATACAGGGGAAGCAGGAAGCTTCTCCCAGGAAGCATGGAGCACCTTGCATGGATTGCCAGTCCATCACAGGACAAGCACACAAGCACAATCCACCGTCAGCTTAGAGATGCCAGTACAACTAAACAGCATGTCCTTGTACAGTGGGAGGAAACTGGCACTCCCAGAACAAATAAAGGAGAAGATATGCCCTGATTCACCCACTGATTCACCTTCAGCAACTTCAACATGGAATTTAGTAGTGATGGACAAAATGATGTCTCATGAACCACTTGCTGTATTTTTTGACCCCACTAGATGGTGGTCTTGGTTTGCTCTGGGGCATGCTTTGTGTACATTTTTGAACACAATCTAGTGGGGTCAAAAAATACATGAAGCATCCTTTAGTCCATCACTGGAATTTAGCATAACAACAACCTCAGTCATATTCAGACTGTTTTTACCCTAACTGAGGAATAGGGTTAGCAAGGAAAGGTTCAATGCAATTTAGTCATGTATATCATGGGTATTAGTGGCAATAAGAATAATTGTATTGAGCAATTTAATTGTGTACATCAATCATGATTTTGGTAAATGGTTTAATAAAGTGGGAATTTTTCCAAAAGTTTTGTGTTTACTGTACTTTGAATGCTTTTGCTGATTTAATATGGATAATGGAATATGGATAATATTACTAACTGGGGACATGCATTGAATTATTGTACCTTATTATTACAAAGTAATGAGAAAGCATGAAATTTCCCCTGCATAGAGCGTGCATAGATCCTGAAGGAGGTAACCAGCTCTAAAACAAGGGAAGCTTCCACAACACAGTGGTCTGGAAGGGAGTCCAGATGGAGAGCGGTTTCAGCCCAAAGGCAGCCCTCTGCTGGAATGGCAGGCTAAGGCACTGATTCCCAGTCTGAGGTATGACTGGAAGCACTGTTGCTGGAGGATGGAGACACCACCTTCCCAGCAGGCTGCTTATCATCATGCTGCCTTGGGATTCATTTCACCAGCATAGATCCAACTGGGACAACCCAGGGATCCTTCGAACCAGAGACCCCAGGAGGCCTTATATAGAACAGAGTAGCTATACTCTATAGATCACCATGAGGTACACAGACACATATATAGGTTAGAACACGCTTTGGAGGTCACAGCACAGAGTCAGCCAGCATGCAGCACCCCTGTAGGCTTGACTCTTGTGCAGGGGCTCAACAGTTGCATCACTCTGCCAGTCCCGGGATTCAAACCAGCTACCTTCCGATCACAGGCACAAGTCCTAACTTGCTGAGCCACTTACTGGCCCCCAGGCGATACACGGGATATGGAATAATCTGAGGAGCAGTGTTTGTACACAAGGTGATCTACCACAGATGCGTTAGACTAAGCTCTGGATTTACTTCTTAAAAATGCTGAGGGCCAATCTAGTCTAAATCGACACCCAGATTAAAGCAAAGGCCTTCAAATAAAATGCTTTCTGCTTTTGTAGGTCTTCCATTGCCATTAGTAAGTGTAAC
Source organism: Stomatorhinus ivindoensis (assembly GCA_019775895.2). NCBI lineage: Eukaryota > Metazoa > Chordata > Actinopteri > Osteoglossiformes > Mormyridae > Stomatorhinus > Stomatorhinus ivindoensis. The sequence continues at coordinate 4,865,195 of JABFEB020000002.1, read as the reverse complement.
TGTGAGTAGAGGTTAATGGAGCCTAAGAGGATTTGGTGGTCACCTGATCCAAGCTGGCCAGAGTGGCGTGCAGGGTCTGGGTAAACGCCTGGGCATCCTGCATGGCTCCATCGCTCTCCTCCATGAGCCTCTGCACGTCCGCTGCCTCCCGCAGCGTCAGCTCCTGGAAGTCCTCCTCTTCCACCTCCTCTTCCGCCTCCTCTTCCGCAGCTTTTGACTCTGGCGTCGCTGCTACCCTCCCATATTGCCATGGCAATACCTCTGCAAGCAGTTATTTGTGGGAGTAACAGATATGAACAAAAAGCAACATCATCTTGTATCTATTTTATTTCGCTAATCATCATTATTATGCTAATTTGAAGGGGTTTCTATTATGCAAGGTGCAATGCTTTCCTAAAACAACGAAGCTGCTGGGACAATCACACTAATAAACAGGTATTAGGTTATACATTTATCGTTTCATGTAAATACTAATGATAATAACAATGAGAACAATAACACGGACAATAGGAAGAATAGTAAATCCATCCATCCTGAGCCGGGAGCATATTATTATAAGGTAGGCTTACAGTTACACAATGTGGCATTTTCAGGGAGTAAAGTGAGTTTTATCATTAGTCAGTGCTCTTGTATATTGGGAAACTACAGTTTAGCTTGATTTAATGGCATATTTCAAACTTTCCAACACCCTGTTGTTTGACCCTAAGGCCTCAAATTAGGGTTAGCAAACTGAGACTAGGGTTAGGGTTAGCAAACTGGGGTTAGGGTTAAGTATGACATTTTCAGGCAAAAAAATGTGTTTTCATGATAGTTCTGGGCCCTCATAGGATGGGAAACTACACTTTAGCTTGCTTTAGTAAGATATGTCAAACTTTGCAACAGTCTGGATGGGGCACCAACATACTACTACCACTACTACTACTACTACTACTACTACTACTACCACTAATAATATCCATCCATCAATATTCTTAATATTGTCGTGGAGGTCTGAAGCCTATCCTGGATGCTCCAGAGTAACCCTGAATGGGGTTTCAACATAATAATAATAATAATAATAATAATAATAATAATAATAATGAAGAATCTTATGGGCTTATTTTTGCCATACTTTCCCTGTACAGTCCATATGCCTGAAAGACAAGGTTACACTTAAGTGTGTATGACTCTACACTGTACATATATAAGAATGAATGTCGGGTAATTTAATATGGACGTTTAGCAGATGGTAAGGAGGAGACACTGATTCACTCAGTTTTGATGACCACAACCATCTGGAGGTGTTAAGAGGCAGATACACGTTACAGCTCGAATGTAAATGCGTGTCCACACAATGTGACCGTATCTTTTTGAACTGAAATACAGAAGGCATTTCTTCCTCTCACCCTCCATTACAAACACCCGCCTGCACTCGCAAAGTAAAGTACTGTCTCTAAGCCCCTTCCAGCTAAGTATTCCCAGCTGGCAGCACTGAACATCAGTAGCAAAGCTTTCAAAACGAACGGCAATGTCCCGTCTGAATTCCCACTTGAATACCCCAGAACCTTCTGCCAGTCACTGTGCAGCTTGTAAAACTGACACAACACAAGAGGAAAACCTTTTAGTTTCTGTCAGCGCATTTACACCACTATCCACACACGGTCCGAATCCTTGATCTTTTTTTCATTCGGTGTAGGTTTTTGGTCTCCTCGTGCTGCGGTAAATGAGAGACTCGACACTGGTAGGCTGACACATTTTCTGATTTGCAACGTTTCTCCCTGTCAGCCTTAGCAGCACCAGGCCAATAAAGCTGCCATTTAAAACATCTGCTCGTGGGATGACACTGAAATGGCAACGGAGGTCAGTATTGAAGGACCACGAATGCTTGAAAATGTTAATGAGTGCAGTGCTGTACCGTTTGTTTATGTATGAGCTACGCCTAAGGGCAACACAGACAACAGTGACCTGCATTTTTACAGCATACAATATCAAGACAGATGACAGGCAACTGGTTAAAGGTGATAGCCAATGTAACAAAATAGAACTGACAAACAAGGCAACTGGTTAGACCTGATAACCATGGTAACAGAATAGATCCAACAACCCAGGTAACAGATTAGACCTGACAGTTGTGATAACAGAATAGAACCAATAACCACGGCAACAGGTTAAACATGGAATACATGCCTGCAAGTTAGATCTGATTGCTATGGCAACAGGTTAGATCTGACTGTTAAAGTAATAGACCTGATCTAAAATTTAATACCTGGTAAAGCTATAGCATTAACTTGCCATAAAACTAATTACATTTGGCTGGAATCAGGGCTTGGGGGAGTTTTACTTACACAAAAATGTACTGAGGGCAGAATGAAATATGATTGGTCCCGAGCGATATCTGGGGCGACATTTTAATGGAGCATGGGCTCATATGGGCTCAGTGAACACCACTACACCACTGGGGACAGCTAAAAATCATGCCATCTCTGCAGTTTTGTGTTGTACCTGCTGTGTAACCCTGTATCACTCCTATTGTTATCAATGGATTTCAGACATCTGCCAATTTCATTTCATCTGTGCGAGCTGAAGGCTTCTGAGGGTAAAGATTTTTGTTTACATTGTGACGAGCAAATACCGCTCACACTAATGACATTATTTCCCTCACGCTGCTCTCTGTATTCTGCAAGAGATATTCTTTTGTGCTGCGGTAATGACTTGTCACCGCCTGCCACCTTGAAATCCACAGCTCTAGTCGATTTTCCAACCATAGCTGTTCTCTGATTAAGTAGAGAGAGAAAAAAATGGAGAATGCAGGCAAAACTGTTGAAGCTGTGTGATGCTGTCCGGTTGTAATGTACAGTACCAGTCAAATATCTGGACACAGCTGCTTGTAATGAATTTTACCTGCTATTCACCTTATAGTAAATGGCCTCGAGGCAATGAAGAAATATATATTAAATACAGAAGTGTTCAACATCTCAAATTGTAGACACTTCAAAATAGCCCCTTATTGCTTCAATGACAGCATTTCAGACTCTTGGCATTTTTCCAACCACCCTCTAGATGTAGCCACCTGGAATGCTTCTTCAATAGACCTGAAGCAGTTTCCACAAGTTCTGAGCAAAAGTTGGCCGCCTTGCCCTTACTCTTCAACCAACTCATCCCAAAGCAGCTCTGTAGGGTTTAGGTGGGTATCGTGGGGGCAGGTCATCTGTCACAGCACTCTCTCTCTTTCCTTGTTCATTGGATAATACTCATCACATAACCTCAAGGTGTGTTTATGCTTGTTATTTTGTTGAGAAACAAACGATTTTCAGTAGGTGTGTTCAGACTTTTGACTGGTCCTGTAAACTGATGCAAACTCAAAATAGACACAAAGACCAAAACTGGGATTTTTCTTTTTAGAATACTCAGATGAAAATCAATGCATTTCAAAGCCTTATTGTCATATGTACATACTACATTAAAATTCTTGCTTGTTTTCATCCTAGAACCAAATAGATGTCAGACATGTATAGTTTAGTCAATAGTAAATCACAAAAAAACAGAAAATATCACCATAGTAGGCAAATAGACATATATAACTGAAACATGACTCACTGTCAACCCCCAGAACAAAACACTGTTGTAGTAAGTCTTCAGTGAGTGGTGTTGATTACTACACAATGTAATATTTGCCAAATTTATCTTGGAAGAAGATTTCATTGGCTAAGCACACAAGCTCAAAGGACGGCAAGCATACCTTCCAAGATGGCAGGGCTGATGTTGAGGAACTGCACTTTGTCTTGAAGGTATCGCTGGTTTATCTTCCAAAGGCAGGTGACGAACGCTTTCTTTTCTGCACAGCTGGTGGACACCCACTTGTACACCTTGTCCAGGTGCAGGTGAAACTCTGCAGTTTCCTGTATGGCCAGAGGAGGGCATGTGTGAGCACATGTGATGCCAGGTAACGGTGCTGGTCAAGCAGATCTGTTTAACGCCACAAGGCCATTTCGTGTGGATAAGCAGGTACAGAAAGTTACACCATGTTTTAATGATAACAATACCTGACATCATAATTTGTTACACTTTAAAGTCAGAATTGCATACAAGGCATTTCCAAATCTGGCCTCCTAATCATCCCTCTATATGTAAATGGTGAATTCCAATCACCACCCTAGCTATCATGGGGTGAGCATACTGATGCAGAATGGCTGCCTTCGCATCATCCAGGTGGGGGCTACACAGTGGTGGTGGCTGGAGTGGCTCCCCATTGCTTCTGTATAGCTGTTTGGGGGTCTTAAAAATCACTATATAAATGTAACATTCATTCATACTTCGTAATGTCACGCAGAACAAACAAGGATAATAAATACAACTAATGCAATAAATTATGTGCAGAAGTAATTCAATAGTAATAGTAAAGTAATAATGTACCTTTGGCTACTCCAGTGTACCTGGGCAGCCTACACTGCATATACAGTATTCTGTGGCGGAGCTTTGACCGTTCACTTTACTGATACAAAGCCAGGCTTTTCAATGGTGATTGCGCCCTCTGGTGTGTGGGTGTTGCTGTGGGCTCAGATGTACCAGGTGCTGTTTTTGGGGGGGGGGGGGGGATGCACTGGCCACTGCCCACGCAAATGTACCGAGAACGCTTAATGCTCAATTTCTCACGGCAACAGAGAATTGTAAAACAACATCCTTTGGAATGATGAGCAAAAGGATATGCGTGAACCAAGGAAAGCAGAGCTGTTGTGCACACTTTCCTTTAAGCTTATAAATTACCTTTAGTATATAGTAATGGTTTTATGAAATGATTATATTACTGTACTATACTATATATACACTGTACTACATGATACTATACTATACTACATTGCACTGCACTGCACTGTATAATAATCTTCTCCTTCCTTGAATGCTGTGCAAGGTATATTTATCAATGATTTTGCTGAACAGGTGTATGCCACACAGAATCATTTTTCTGCGATGAACTAATGATCCTCAGATATGTTCTTGTAGCTAGGGCTACAGTGAAGTGGCATTGCTGGGTTTATGGGATTTTCAGAATGAAGTGAGAGGACACAATTTTTAAATTAAAGAAAACTAGAAGGACTAATACTGGGACTGTCATGATCCGCTCCTTTCGTGTGCCACGCCCCCCCATTAACCCCGTGTGGATTCCCCGTGTTCATCAGCTGTTTCCTGTTACCGTCATTAGTTCAGTGTATTTAGTCCGCGTTTCATTTGGTTTCCCCAGTCCGGTCATTGTAGTGTCATGACGTTTCTGTCCTGTCTGCCTCATCCTATATCAATTAAAATCCTTGTTCCTGATTCCTCGTCTTCCCCGCCTGTTTCCCCGGTCCATCCTCGGCACGTTCGTGACAGGGACAGCACCGATTACCAATATGTTCAAAACACATGTTCGCTAAGCTACTGAATTGCACGAGTCGATAGTAAGTTATCAGACCAAGCATTAAGTGGTTGTGTGGGCATTGCTTTGGCGCCTGCTCCTCTTGTCTAGGAGTCTCCTAGAGGGATCGCACCTGTCGGGGAAGCTAGCTGTTGATCCTCCTTCTGGACCACAAAAAATAAGTTAATGTGTGGCTTTGGGTGGAGCAGGGTGACCGTAAGCAACATGCACAGATCCCTGAATGCTCGAGTGACTTTACACATGCCTTGAAAATATCTTCTTGTGAATTTAAATTTAAATACATGAAGGTAATCTCAAAGACTCGTGCTCAGATTTTTACTTTAGTTACTTTAGTTAGTTAAGGCCCCTTTATTCTTGAACGTGGTCAAAAATGTCCTTTGATTTAACGCCGCTCTGACCTTGACGGCGTCTATCCCATCGACGAGCGTGAGCTCACTAGCCGGCCAGCTGACGTTCAGCTTGTAGTGGCTCTTTACGGCCTTCACTGTCATCAGAACCACCTCCCCAGACGCCTTCTGCTCCAAGCTCACTGCGGAGAGGCACAGGAGGAAGGGCAGAGTGATACAGGCAAAGGAGAGAGAGCGAGAGAGGACAGAAAAGGAAATCAAAAAAGTGTTGGTAAAATAATACAGATGGAAATCATTTTCAGTTAATATTAATGTGAAGTGTTATAAATGTCACTGTTTTCCCTGGAGGTCAGATATGTTACCATCTTCACGTAGCTCCTTGTGTCTGATAATCAGTATAGGTCACTGCCCCGGGAAGTAGCCCCTAATGAGACCCAAAGGGCATTTATGCTTGTGAACTGTCGACTGGATCAGGAAATTTGTATGGCGGCGTTGAAATTAATGACACATAGCGATTTGAAGAGCTGCGATTTTAGATGCCGCCACTGTGCAAATCAGGTTTTTAATTACAGCGTCACGAAGTCCTTCATATATCTCCACGGCCACAATGCTGTTATCGGAGGCGGTACGCGACGCATGTCACGCGCGCTTTACATCTACATGCAATAAGCGTGTCGCTGACAGACAAGCCCATAATTGGTCTAAGCAGAGAGAGGAGCTCTGCTGGTGATTCAGTGAAGGGGAGATTCACCGGGTAAGTAGTGATGCTGATCCCACTTCTCAAAAGACAGAAGCCTGCAGCATCTCAAGGAAATTGCACCACGAACAGCCAACTAGCACTTTGTTTGCAGAAAAACGTCACCCTCAGACGTCAATATCAGGCATCCCCGTGCACATTTTGCGTTAGATGTCTGTTGAGGGTAAAATACAGGAGCGCAGCAAATCATGGGTATTTTTCTCATCTCAGAATCAACACCTGCCCGACTGTCTCATCCCCTGATGCATTCATGGTTTAAAACAATATTGTGATATTTATATTTGAAATTCAAAGACCCCAAAGTCCCTTCTCAGGATCCTGAACACAGAGCACCATTCACTCACTGCTGTAAAAATGTCAAAAGCAGTCTAGATTATTGAAATATGCTCACTGCGTATTGTGTGAAACTACTGAATGAGATCCACACTTCACAAAAAAAATGCTAATTTTCTTGCTACTGCCTATTTGGAAAAAAAACATTTTGTACTTTTATTGCAGTTTGCTTACTACAGCAAAACTAACAATAAAAGCGTAGAATCTGGACAGCTGTTGTGATGGAAAACACTGTCAGTGTAAACATTTCAAGAAGAAAGAAGCTTGTTTCAGGCTCCCAGTCACGTCATGCATGCCAGACTCCCACACGCTCGGTGCGAGGACAGCACCATTTTGCTGGCTGGCCGAGTGCACAAGCGAATTCGGCCAGCTTTGACATAACAATGGGAATCTTAGGGGGAAGGTGCCATGTGCCAAGTGTATGCCTTTTGGACACCCCCCTGGGGCTGCTCCTAATAAAATGAACAGGCCAGGGTAGCACTAATCCACACGGGCACTGAGATGTGCAATGCTCATTACCCAGGCACAGCCAGAGCAAATGGAGGCTGTGGTACCATTGCATCAGCTACAAAAGGGATATTTTTATCGCTTAATACCGCAGCTATTAGCTGTAAGAGTCATAAAGTGCATGTATAGGTCAGCTACACTTTTAATGAGTGGGTACGAGCATGTGCGGTGTATGTGTGTTATTGTGTCTCTTTATTACTATTATTATTTTCAAAAGTAGTAAGATCAGGTCTCGAAAGTCAAAATCGAGACCAAAATGTTGTCTCAACTAACCAGTTGAATATAATGAGTCACAGTGACAGAGTACTCAACTAGTTGGTTGGAGAAAAAATCTTGGTCTGGATTTGTACATTTTGGACCTAAACATTGCACCTCTGATTATTATTACCTGCAGCACACAAAATGGCACTTTTCCTTTTCCTGCCGGCCTTCCACACAAAGGACACAACCAGCAGCCTCTGCTCCCGAGGTGTGAAGATCTCTCGCTGCAGAATGTGTCGCAGGTTGCTCATAGCCATTCTGGGGGCGAAATCTGCAGCCGCCGCTGATCTCAGGGCACCGTTTCGCTTTCTTTTTGGACAATATAACGTCAAAACAGTTTACAGTGAATGCCTGGCTTTCATACATTATTAAACACATACGTGTAAACATGAAACAATATCCCCGGGCGTCCAACTTTCCCATATATCTTCGAAATACATAGGCAGGAAGATTTAGGAAACCCATTCGCTCAAACAGAAAAAAGGTAAAATGCGATGTTACAGGTACTTATCGGCATGTCCGGCTTACGTGCTATACAATTTCCAGCAGGATTTCAGCGCTCTTCACCTTATCGGACAGGTGGACAGACCGGCTGGCAGCGCGCTCCAACTGCTCACACTTACTGGTACTTTTACCGACGATTGCTAAAAGGAGCCGAAGCAGCTCCGGATGTGGTTAGAACTTCGGGTTTGTTTCTTTGCATTCACCAAGAGGATGTAGGCGAGATATATAGAAACAGGAATCGATTTATGTCGTGCTGTTCTTTCTTGTATCTTTAAAAGTTAGGAAATTGAGCGTCAAATGGTTTAACTGCGAGGAATGTTATGGGTACTGAAGGGTGACTTTTATCAACTGTTTTTGGTATCTACGATGATCCGCTGCTTAGTTGTTTTCTCATGTTGCTAATGTATAAAAAAACTAAGAAAAAGAAAGAAATCTTGAAACTTGAAAATGAACACTCTTGCACGCCTGTCTTAAAGTATAACATACTGCCCATGCCATATAAGTTCCTTATTTTTAGTTGCATTAGAGCGTCCATAAAAACAATTAATTCATTATTTCAGAATTGCTAGCACGTAAGCTACATATCTATGGATATAACAATAATATATTAATGTATCTCCGAATACATGGTGCTGTGTCCAAAACAGTAACAGGATCTCAGTACCAGTACATTAACCTGTTCCTGCGTAAGAACTTGTCAGTTCTGATTTAGTCTCAAGTGTGTAACTGCTTTCTGTGGTCGCCAGATGTCACTATTTCACGAGAAATAACGCCGCACTAAAATGGTATTGTTTTTGTGTGTATTTTTAACAGTTTATAAATAACCGACGACTTTTTGTATTTGGTCATATACAAAAACCACATTTTTTGCTTTTGATCACAGATTTTGTGGTTATTAATCTCTTGTTGAAAATACGAACGCATTAACCATTCATAGTGAAGCAGAACAACTTTAAAACTATACCCTGTATTATAAAGAATGACTTTTTAAATATTTCGCTATCATTTCACTATGTAAGTATAGCAAAATTAATATGAGTATTTAAAATGTATATTAGAATTTAATCGGTTCATTTTGCGATTACAAATGATAAATCCAAAATAAAAATGCATGTATTTGATATTATACTCCCCCACCACCAACATAATCAATTAATAGTGGCATTGCAGTGAAGATGACGCTACTAAAAAAAACCCAAAATATTCTGTTTTAAAAACTGACTGAACGATCGAAAAAAAACCGAATAAACAAAGAAAAACAGACGGATTAAATCTGCAGTGCAAGACAGTTTGGAAATTTCACTATTTTTTTTAGCAAAGTTATCAGTCATTTCGCGCAATAAGGACAGTTATATTTTACTAATCGTAAAAGATTCCCATCCTCTTTTCAGTAGAAAAAAATCAGCACATTTTAGACCGGCCAGGAGTATTTACATGAGATGCTGCTTTAGGTTTTGTAACTGCTAGTACATGGGCCAACTAGTTGGATGTAAGCCAAGGCAACGTCACCGGAGTGTAGGTGGGGTTAATGAAGAGAATATTATAGTACTGGTGCGGGCTCTGCTCAGAGAAGAGGGGAAGGGAGAGATCCGTGTAATGAGGTAGGGTATCAGTTCCAGTTTCGTGAAAACGTTTCTCGCGTAAACGGATGTTTTCATTTTTTTACTACATCGCATTGTCCTACCGACGTTAATTTTACCTGTATTATTTTCTCGTGGTTCTTTGTCTTGGCAACGCATGCATTCTCCCAAAACACTTATTTGCGATTATTATTGTAATACAACGCGAAATGTCATTTGTTTTCAGACGTTTTGAAAACCACTCGTGACCAAAGTGCAAGGCGGTTTGTTACTTATATTTTAACTTACCGGGAAGCACATATCGGGTAATAATCAGCACAAATTTCCTGTTTTCCCGTTGTCACTGGCATAGTGGGGATCGGGGTACCCTTCGCGATCCTGCCACCAGCGCGGATACAGCGCGCCTCAGCGGTTCCCACCGGACTGGTGCTGTAGTATTTTAAAAGCTGAACCAGCGGCGAGTCGGACTGCTCGTTCAGGCATATTTTTCTTGCGTTCACTAACAGATTAGCTCTTTACTTTTCTTCACGCCTTACACTGAAATTTTACGTTTAGGGCAGAAATAAAACCAGAGCTCTCCCTCGGATGATGAAGAAGAGAAGGCAAGCACTTAACTTAAGCGGAACTTTTGCGATAACCTTTCATTGACACTTTTTGATTGTCTTTCTGCACCTAAGTATTTTTTTCAGTCCAGACTCGCGACAAATCAATATCAGAACTGCATTAATGAATACAGTGCGCAGTGCGAAAAAAAAATTTTTTTGCAGACAATAAACATAACTGTGAGGTGCATTACAAGAGATTAAGTGTTCCGCCCATCAGGGATATTAAGTCAAAGCCGGGTAAGAGTTTCAACCCCTGTGGAGTGCCATGGCTTTGCCAGATAACCCGAGTGGCATTCTTGCAGAAGAGCAGCCATTTCCAGAGATTGTGGAGCTGAATGTGGGTGGGCAAGTATACATCACTCGCTACACCACTCTCATTAGTGTACCAGACTCCCTCCTCTGGGAGATGTTCAGCCAGAAAAGTGCTAAGGGGCTTGCGCGCGACAACAAGGGCCGCTTCTTCGTGGACCGCGATGGCTTCCTGTTCCGCTACATCCTGGATTACATGCGCGACCAGCAGTTGGTGCTCCCTGACCACTTCCCAGAGCGCGGCAGGCTACAGCGGGAGGCAGAGTTCTTCAACCTGCCGGAGCTGGTCAAGCTGCTGGCTCCCAGGCTCAGCAAACAGAACTCTCTGGGTGACGAAGGCTGCCAGAGTGATCCAGAGGAGTCCTCGCCCAACACCGACAGCACTCGCAACTTGGCCACGCTGGGGGCGGCGGCCGCCTGTGCGGCGCTGGGGGGAGCCGGGGATGGTAAGCGTTCAGGATTCATCACCATCGGCTACCGGGGGTCCTACACGTTGGGCCGGGACAGCCAGACTGACGCCAAATTTCGCCGGGTGGCACGGATCATGGTGTGTGGGAAGACGTCCCTGGCCAAAGAGGTTTTTGGGGACACCCTGAACGAGAGTCGGGATCCTGACCGCCCCCCTGAACGCTACACATCCCGCTACTACCTCAAGTTTACCTTCCTGGAACAGGCCTTTGACAAGCTGGCCGACGCCGGCTTCCATATGGTGGCCTGTAACTCCACCGGCACTTGCGCCTTTGCCCACGAACAGACGGATGACAAGATCTGGACAAGCTACACGGAATATGTGTTTTACCGTGAGTGAGCTCAGACCTCCCCCCCTCCCTGCGCCTCCCATGGCGTTCTGCTGCTCCCTGTGATGGCTCCCTTGTTGTAGTTATATAGACGCTCCCTGTTCCACCTCCCATCTCTACCCAGCCACTTCCTCCAAACAGCACCCTCTAGTGTCAGACGTCTGTCACCTCTGAATCAGTAGTCCCATCTTCAAAAGTGTCCCTGCCATTGCCTGTCAATCACACCTTCCTCCTCCCAGCTGGAAGAAAAAAACAAAACACCTCCTCTTGTAGTCCTCCGTTTCTTATGCCCTTCCTGTCAATGAAAACTACAGTGTGATGATTTAAATGCTGGTTTCGTGATGTTCTGCATCATGCCCTTTGTAACGGTAGTTCTGGAGACCTAGGCTTCGTGAAGACTGCACAGCCTCCCACCAAACACTGCGAAAGTCCTTCACCTTTGTGGAATATCTGCACCACAAAAGAGACGAGAAGCTTTAACACCTGATCTTAAGCTCTCTGTGATCTACACTTTGATGTATGTCTGTGACTGTAGTTTAAGAGTGATTTGCAGGTCTGATGGTGAACATTTCTCCAGTACATCAATAATATTGAGACATATCTCTAGCAAACTCAAGACAGCAGTTTGAGCTCCTAGATTGGGGGCCAATGAATGAGGTCACAGGGCTCTTCCAGCAGGTATGAGACTCTGGACAGAGGCAAACTTACACTGTGTTCATACACAGGCTGCTTTGAACCCAGGGCACATCTTTGTTTGGCCCAACTGAGCTGTTAATGCCAAAACAAGCTATTCTGGGTCACAAGGCATGTTTTGAAAATCTGGTTGGGATAGGAATTGGAGCAGGTAAGGGGTAATATTAGGGGTCTTAACTGAGAGTGTTTTCTTTGCATCAGACCATCCATGGTTTGTATTCAACAGACAAAAATAGCAGGAAATGGTAACTGCCATTGCATACATGTTCTTTTTATTTCAAACTCTTGTACTTTGATTTAAATGTCCGCACTTTTTGTATGTGGCTCTTAATCTCACAGGTTAATCCCCATTTGCCGTGTAAGGATGGATGGGGGTAGGGGAGCTGTGGTTGTTTTGCACGGTATTGTAAAGCACACTGTAAAGACACCAGCCCACACACTGATAGAAAGGGATCAATTTCAAGCTAGAATTCAAGAGGAGTATAAAATCTAGTTATTTAGTTGTAGCATATCTATGTTTATTTCGGGATATTGCGTTAGCTAATAGATTGTCTTAAATATGTACACCTTCCCAACCAACTTCAGTGTATTTTTATGTGTGGTTAGAAAATGGCTTCTCTATCAGATGGCCGCCCTCTCTCACTGTCACATTACAGCCCAATGACATGGCCATCACATTACATCATATTACAGCGAGGCTGTGAGAATACTATATGTAATCTTCTTATGAAAACAGAGGGGGATGCGCGATGTATCTAACAGATGTTTTTCAGGTGTACCCTCAGGACATCGGTACTCACTAGAAGCACAGTATTACTTACCTCAAAAAAAAAAAACACTACAGAATGTTATAATATTAAACATCTCATTCAGGCAAGCACAAATTAATTTATAATTATAGAGGTGGTCTCAAATGCGGGGAAAAAAAGCATTTGAAAGAGGTGTCCTCTTTGCTAAACAGCATTCACCACAAGCACATAGACAAAAATAAAACAAGACATTATCAGTACAGGCTGTTTACGTATTATTGAAGCTGCTGACTTCATTATACATTCTTAAGGTTTAAAATTAAGATCCTGTGGCTATTAAAAAAAATGATGCATGACTAGAGAACACATCAATATGCCATTTGTGGAGTTTCTTAATATCCTGGAGAACATCTGAATATAAAGGACGGAGAAAATTAAAACACACTTAGTCTGGAGGTAGCAGTGATGTTGTGTTCATTTGTGTCGTAACATTAAACGCATCAACCCCTTCTGGCTTTATGTACAGGGCATAACTGGTAGTTATCACCCTTTGTGGTGTCACAGGCTGATTAGGTTTATCTGTTGCCACGTGTGCTGCTTAAATGGCCTGTTAGACTGGCACCTTCCCGTCAATTCTGAAAACAGAAAGACTGCCGAAGGCAGAATATTAATTTTTCTATTAATGCAAACTTTGCTTTTTTCCCACTATTCTGAAATTGTATGGGCATAAAAATTAATTCATGTCAAAAATTTTTCTATTTAGTAAAAAGCAATATAATAGAAGACTAAAAGAAGCTAAACAATGAAGCTTGCATGATTATTGTTTTCATAATGCTATGTGAGCAAAGCGTTCAGCCATTTCATTATTGTAAGGCTCCTTTTACATCTCTAGATGTAATAGTTTTAATCATGCCTTTTACTTAGCCAGAGTGGATTTGAAGTGGAACGTTGCACGCTGTAATCTGGGACATTGCAATTTGGTCCACCACTCGATCCGTCGATCACACTGAGCTGCACATTTTCTAGGGATCGATGCCTTTGTTGGCCTTGGAGATGTTTGGGGGTGAGATGTTTTGGGAGTGAAGAGTTAAGAAGCAAATGAATTTATTTACTGAGTTTATCCTGACTGTCTACACCCGCTGTTCAGAGAACAAGCTTTTTTTTCCTGGGGCAATTGGTCTTAAGGAGGTCTAGAAGAGCAGATCTAGAAAAAAATGATTAATAGTTAATTAGATTTGTCAATGCACATTTGGAACTTCTGTTTTGCTGAGACTAATCTAGGTAATTGGTTGGGAGTTTAAAACGTCCAATTCTAGGACTGAAACTGAGGTTGTTATTCAAAGATTTGTTGAAAAATATTATGACTGTTGTGTCTCTGCTGTCCTGTGGAATTACGTATGTTTGGGATGCAACACGAGTTGTTAATATGTGCACAGGTCTGATCAGATTGGTATGGAAGCCTCTGGAAATACAATTGAGAGCTGCTGACAATCTGGGACAAGTTGTAAGTCCTGATCGCTGCTAAAGATTTAGAGTGTTTTGTGCTGAAATCCCTCATTTTTCATAGAAGGTCTTATCTATTAAGCACAGTGGAGAACTGATGGCTTAATCCATGGCAATGTAGCAACCTCTGACGATCTGAAATGTGAAGATTTTGGCTAAAGCTAGAAAGCTAACAGAGGGTGAAGCTGACAGACTGAGCAGCAGGAAAATTCACATTTCATTTACATGATGTATTTAAATATGCTTTGACAGGATGCACTCTGTTATGAATCAAAATGTTTGTGTTGAAGTGCAGGTTGTCGTAGGAAGTATATCGGTGGCATATCATGGTCTGTAGTTGTAGAGAATCCACTTCACTGAGAGAGATCTGTTTGTTTATGTGTTTTGACCAAATCATTGAAGAAACACTGTAAAGCATCATTGAAGTGAAGAGCTCACGACCTTGATGGGGGTTATTTAGTATGGCACAGGCTCAAGCCTAAAGCAGTGAATTGCAGTGAACGTTCCCTGTACACTGGCTTTTCTGGGTGGCCCTCCTTTGCTGGGGGTGTGAGGTCCTTGTTTTTTCCAGTAGCTGACTGAGGACTGCTTGCCAAACCTTGGCAGCACAGTGAACAGAACCACATGACGCAGCGAGTTTAGGGCGGCCTGGGGCTTCATCTGGGGATTCCTTTCTTCGGGGGCAGATGGGATAGGAGGGAAACTAGACAACAAATACCCTCATAAATAAACAATCGTGAAAGTGCTGTTTTAGTGGGGAAGGAAGAAAAACTGGCCAGAATGAGCCGCTCACGGCTCGCATATGAGAGGAGGCTCTGCTTCAGGGTCGCTGTCAAAATGAAAGCGGAAGAAACTAAATTATAGAGACACTGGAATGAAAAACGGTGGGAGTGAATTATCACAAACAGAAACGGTCACCTGCTCCCCCTCCCCCAGAGATGGATGACAGCTCTGCCTCCCTCCGCCTTTCTGACACCCAGATATCAATCAATCTGTTTCTTGCGTGGCACGCTGCAGATATGAAAGCCAGGCAGAGGTGTTTAGAATAAATCCTCAGCAAAATGCCCATGTGACTTTGTGGCACCTGCTATTTTTTTCCTTTTTTATGCATTAGCCTGACAAGTGACCTACAGCTGAGATTGCCACTGGGTTCATTGAACCATGCCAACCACATCATGCCAGCTGTTCTATGTAGGTTTAGAACGCCTGTTATGGGTGATGTGATCCATTCTGTAAAGGACATTATTCACTGTTCCGAAAAAGAAAGAATATGGGAACACCCTCTGTCCCAGCCTCACTCTATTTAAAAGTATCGGAATTTCTTATCTGTAGTAGAGGGGAAGTGGATACTGGCCATGTGAAGGGCCTGCCCTCGACACAATATCTGTAGTAGAGGGGCAGTGGATACTGGCCATGTGAAGGGCCTCCCCTAGACACAATATCTGT
>JABFEB020000002.1:4838768-4849312 GCA_019775895.2 Stomatorhinus ivindoensis | reverse complement strand
TAGAGGGGCAGTGGATACTGGCCATGTGAAGGGCCTCCCCTAGACACAATATCTGTAGTAGAGGGGCAGTGGATACTTGCCATGTGAAGGGCCTCCCCTCGACAGAATATCTGTAGTAGAGGGGCAGTGGATACTGGCCATGTGAAGGGCCTCCCCTCGACACAATATCTGTAGTAGAGGGGCAGTGGATACTGGCCATGTGAAGGGCCTCCCCTCGACAGAATACCATGCATGCTTTGCACATGCTCAAGCAGGACCTTAAATGAATGTGATGGAAGTGGCTATGAAACATTTTAGTCTAAATATCTGACACGTGTCCACAGCTGAGGTTTCTGGGATCTGCTTTGTACATTAATATTATAGGAATCAGCTTAATGGAATGGAAAGGGGTTTGGGGAGATGATGGCCTGTTCAAGCTCTGCTAGAAACAAGGACACTCCCATTCGGAAAAGTATAAAGGAACTGGAGATTCCTGTGCAATGCTGTATTGTGATACTCTTGGCTAAAGCTATAGTGTGCATGACCATGCCATATCCTCATTTTACCACTGTAACTATGAAACAGTATGACTGCTGTTACCAGGGTCAGATAATAAAGTTATTTTGTGATTAACGCTGATTTTCTGAAACTCTGCTGATGATGTTCCTGAACTGGATCTGTGTTTTCTCCTACTTGGCCTGTATGATCCTTGCAAAGACTTGCATGTAGACCATGCACATACACGCTGTAGCTTCGAAGGGCAGCTCTGCTGCTCATTGCTTCACTTATTCCCCTCCTTGCTTAACCATAGTAATCAAAGTCCATCAAAGGGTCTATTTTATGACTCCTCCACATGCTTTCAGCATGACTCATTGGTCTGTGGGCTGCATTTTCAATCAATCTGAAATCTTATCTCCAGTGCATTTTTATACTACTTTTTTATAAGATGCATTTTATACATGCACTGACTTCCGACTATGAAGGCTGCTTTGAGATTTTGTCGTACGAGACATTTACATTTATTTACGAATGACATCCACTCGTCTCCCGCAATTTTAGTATCACATTCTGTGGTTCCTCTAGCCGGCTGATCTTCTTGAATACTCATGCACACAATTAATAGCATTCTTTGCAAGACACCATGGTCAAAGGATTGAGTTTCAGAGGTTTGCAACAGAAATTAATTACTGTGCGTATTCTGGGATAAAACAATGAATATATATACCTTTGCTGATAAGAAAAAGACCTCTAACCAGACAGAGACACCAAATCAATTGCAAATGAACTGAGCTTTGCTGAATCAGCATGTGGCTTTAATGAGAACAGAATATACTGAACTACTGGGCAAAATTCTCAAGACACAAAAATGAACTCTAAGAAACAGACCATGCCATGAACATGACTGTAGGATGTACATTTGTAAGTCGATGTTGAAGGTGCCTGTCAGTGCTGAGTTTAATATCGGAAATGATGCAGAACGTAGATGTCGTCACATTTGTTGACAGAATTCAAGAACTACACCCCCATAGCTCCCCCATAGACCAGTTAAGTCGTGTTATATATATTATCTTGGTTGGCCTTGATGCGTGTTGTGGAACACTGCCAACATATTGTACTGCCATGGGAGTTTATCCACGAAGTAAACAATTGAAGGCAAAAAGTTCACTAGGGATCATAAATTTCTTTGGCAGGTCTGATGCAGCTGATGTCTGCATGAGTAAGCTGAGTCTCAGGGAACATTTTAATTGGCCAAACATGGTGAATTCTTTTCGCGAGCTGGAAGTAGGAGAACTATTACCTTTATCTCACTCCTCTCAAAAGGTCAAGTCAAGTACAATTCAGGTTCTGTCAGAGGGGAAGTAAGACCAAGAACAAGCAATTGTTAGGTTCTACAGTAGTGACAGGATAGTAATGTTATGAGCTTGTTTCCTTATGGCTGCCCTTGGGCATATACCTACAGAATCAGCCAAAAGTCTGCACGCACCTACTGAATAGCATCCGATTTTCAACAAGATAGTGACCCTAAGCACACTTCAAGGTTATATAGTAAGTGTTAGTTTGTGAACAAGGCAAGAGATGGAGTGCTGTAACAGAGGACCTGCCCTCCACTCTCCCCCCCCCCCCACCTAAACCCTACAGAGCTGCTTTGGGAGGAGTTTGAATGAAGAGTAAGAGCAAAGTAGCCAACTTGTGCCCAGAACTTGTGGAAACTCCTTCAGGACTGTTGGAGAAGCATCCAGGTGGCTACATCTGGCAGCTGGTTGAAAGAATGTCAAGAGTCTGCAATGCTGTTATCAAATCCAAAGGGGGCTTTTTTGAAGAGTCTAAAATTTGATATTTTCAACACATTTCTTGGTCATTTGATTTTTATTACTTCCTTGCTTCTAGGGATTTTACTATGAGGTGAATAACAGCTAAAATAGAGACATCAATTAAAAGCAGGCATGTCTGAATTTTCCATTGGTACTGAAGATTACAGACAAGGATATTTTACCAGAATAGAGGGGTAACTTCCTTTTGGGTAGAAGTGTTTGCTAGGCTGGCTTCTGTCCTTAGATACAGACAATGTCAATTGAATAAAATGTTTGGGCTTTGCGGCTCAGTGTCTGTTCTCAAGGCTCTTACCAATCACCAAGACTGTAAGATGGACATTGTATAAATACTGATGCATCATTGATATTCTGATCTTACAGGCACCTACTGATACATGTACAAGAAAATTATATTAAATGTTGCTAAGGGACAGAATAATACTTGAGTGGCTGTGGTGATAACAAATAGACAGAGTGCCAGCATTTTTTTACTCGATGGAGTAGGTGTGTTTTAATCAGACCATTATACCTATGCAGCTCGGACAGTCGGCTTCCTGTTCACTTTAAAGAAATGAATGAATCCCACCCCACCGCAGCAAAACCGATCGCAGAATAAAAACTTTGGCTCATAAAATGTCTTTCAACAACAGGCTAATTTAATAGAAGGTGTTCATTTGTGCCTATGTCCCCATAACGTTGGCTCTCCAGGGGAGGTGTGTGTTTCCTGGAAATTTGTCTTCACAATGATAGTAAGACACATAGGGACATGCAGCAAAAGTAAAACACAGGCCTCAGTTATGCAGAACACATACTCTGCTCTAAGTGGAATAAAAGCAGAGAGACAGATAAATGTCTTATGGTTGCCAATTAGAGTCACTGTCTCCATAATAATTGTGTCTGTGTTTTGGAGAAGTGGGACGCTGCTATTTCAGGCGAATCAACAAAAGATGACCCAGGGATTACCCACAATTGAGCTTTGAGGTTTTTCGAAAGCAATGGGAGGATGTTGTCCGCATGAACAAGCGCCTTCTCTGTTTTGAAATTGGGGTCAAACGGCAGGTGAATTGACCCAAATCCACAGCATTAAACTCAGATCAGGTCTTTGGCTCAAATGAACTGAAAATTCACCTGTATGCCAGTCACAGCATCAGGGTGCTCTCACATTAGTACATTAGAGGCCAGGGGATTTGTTTGGTACAGACTGCAGACATCAATGAATGTTTTCAGCTTTCTCAGTCTCTCTCATAGCAGTATACCTACTTAAAGGATATAGTTCTACTCTCCCATTAATTCATAGTGTTATAAAGTGGGAAACCACTCCAGCCTGAAATTCCCTAATCCTCATTCCAGGGACCTTCTCACCCTACTGCTTTCCAACTAAAAAGCTTTTTCTAAATTAGCCTTTATTTAGCTAATTAGAGATGCTATAGATGTTACCGTCGTAAAGACTAATGGCAACTAATCTATAACAAAGGGATTCGCAACATTTATACATCTGTTAAGTAATCATTGCATATGGTAAAAGTGTGGTTTAAAAACATTAACCTTTTATTTCTAATTTAAAGTTAATATAAAATTTAAATAAATTAAAAATAATTTTCCATTATTATGGGCTACGTACCGAAAGCCATTAAAAAACAAAGCACAACTGCCCTGTGAGAAGAGGCCACATCTGGTAAAATGACCGGGTACACTTAGTTAATTAATCTTATGTGTTGCACAGATTAGCATATCCACGAGGTCCTGATAGCTAAAAAGTAAAAGGACCCAGTCACAGGCAGCAGAATGTAAAGTGGAGATGAATACTCCCCCCCCCCACACTGCCATGCAAAGAATTATGGGAGACAATCTTGCATTTGAGTTCCCTGTAAAGTGCGAATTTGGCCTGTTCTGTTCCAAAGACAGCTGGTGTGTGTGGAGGGCATGGCAAGCAGATGGTGGTTGCCGATATTGGTCCACACCTGCAAATTATGACTTACTGGTGCCCCTGTAATGGTCCCAGTGCTCATCAGAGTGACTGAAAAAGAAACGCCGGTTATCGGATTTTTACACATGACGTTAGTTACCAGCACCCGGCATCCTCTGTAGCGAGGCGGCTGGGAGTGCGCGTGTGAATAGGATGGCTCCGCCTCCCATCACGGTGCCCGCAGTGCCCGCACGGGCAGTGCCAGAGCTACGGAGAAAGGCGTCATCTGCCCAGGGAAAGGCTCTGCCAGAAGTCCTTAGGGTATACAAATGGCAGAGACTGCCGCAGGCGGTGACGGCAAGCTGGCCTTTCTGTCGGCACTAAGGAGCGAGGAGGACGGCCGGGGACCGGGCCCAGGTCGCCGGAGGAGCCAGCTGCACCGCCGATCCTATCGCTAAGCCAGTGCCAGAGGCCTGTTAACCGTGCTATTTATAGACAGAGCAAGGGGCCAGACCATCAGCGTGGCATGTCCAGCAGGCCGATGCGTCAGCACAGACCCGCACCCAGTGGCTATCCGGGGCTATCATTAGGGGCACTCCGCGGTCACATAATGCAGAGCTGGAAGTCCCCTCCAGCAGGAAGATCACCCCAACCAAGGTGCAAGGCTGAGGTGCAGATGGCCATCTTCACTATTAAATCCCCCCCCAGTCAAAACCACCACTCAAAGCCCATTAAGCCCCATAGCTTATGGCAGGTCCCCATAGCTCTGGCGGTAGAAGGTAGCTTTGCCTGGGTCATGTGCCATACAGAGCAGCCGCCAGATCCCTGCACAGGTGGCATACGGTGCTGATTACCAGGAAGGCCGTGGTACTCTGCTCCCAATCCCCTTTGGAGTGTAATTACTCCATTAGCCCCCTGATAAAAAGCCTTCTTTGCATCTGAAGGATGCAGCTGAAATGGATCAGAGTAGGTGAATGCACACAAGTCCTACTGAGCCAAGAGGCAGCAATGCAGAATGTGAGCATTAAAGATACACGGCCATCTGAAGCCTAATCCTTCCTTTAAGTATCAATAGTCTCTGGAGAACTTTGTCCTTAAAGTTGTGACCTGTGTGGATTTAATAATACCATCAGGTAATTCCTGAATGTGTTGGTAGAATACTTACACGCAGTGGATCTTCATGTCAGATTACAAGTTGGTTGATCAGTCAATCGATTAAAAAAATCAATCAAAAGGCTTAGTTATTCAGAATGCACTTAGCGGTGATTTGCAGTTAGTTTTCAAAGAGAATAAAAATAACGACATTATACACGTACAAGTTATGATTATATGTAGAGTCTATGAAATACAAAAACGACAAAATGACCATGGGCAAGTGACCGAGCTGGTTGAGGCAGGCAGACAAACGTGGATCAACGTAGAGCACTGTGCTTGGATCATAAATACACAATCATCCTTTCTGCGGACACTACTGCAAGGTGACTGTCTGAGTGCGTCTGATTGGTTAGGTCAGAGCTGGGTGGAAGGCAGACTGGGAAGCAGCGAAAGGGAGTTAGAAAAAGTATTGGGTTGCTATTGAGGTTATATGGAGGTAGACAACCTTGAGGAACCATGAGAATCCTCAGAAAGTCAATACTAAAACAAGACATGGACTTATAGGGCTAAGAATATGCAATGACTGCGTGGCTCAAGGCTATATTTTGGATCAATCCTCTAAACAGCTCCTTCCACTACACAGAGAAACAAGAGGGTTTTATTGTAGAAAAAAAACAGAGGCTGTGGTAAAATCCTACACGAGTGCGAAGATTATGCTATAAAAGAGTTTCCACACAAGAATGTTCTGCCATCTTTTAGGAAGTTCTGTACGAGACAAGATAACCAGCATCTTGTGAATGAACTGTTCAGGGTGGAGTGTATTGAGTGTAGGGGTACATCCCTAAGATGCACTGGAGCAAGTCAGTTCAAAGCATTAAAGGCATGAATCAGTATTAGGCTATATGTTACTCTGAACTCCATGGACAGCCAGTTGAAGGAGAAGAGTACGGGAATCTGTAAATGCATAGAATGCGGTCACACCAAAAGGACGGTTCAAACATTATTCAGACAAAAACAGGACTTAAGAGCACCAGGTTAGCTGGTACATAAAATCTAATTTGAAAATGTTAGTTGGCAAACTTTTTCATTTAACAAGTACAACCTTTAGAGAGAGAGAGAGAGAGAGAGAAAGGGAAGTTCTAAGCAGAGAGGTAATGAGCACATGACTTCAAAGAGTTAAAGGAAACAACCAAAACTGACAATCAAATTGGACCATACAGTACAGCAGATTACACACGTTGACTAAACGATGTCAGATGATAAAATAGCACTTCATGTAAAATCCATACAAATGTACCAAAGAGGTGGAATACACCACTGAAATAGCCGACTACCCCACCCTGGGACTTTCACCCAGGGATACTCATACAGTGACTCCTAGCCTACAGCTAGAGGCACAATGGTTCGGCCCACCTAACAAGCAGGAGTAAAGACGTTCTTCCACTACAAATATATATTTATTTTTAAAAACAGTACACATATGAACAAGTCTATGGCAGTGTGGTAAACCACACTGCCTTACAAGTCACCTTCTTAAAACCAGACCCCAGGTTCTGCCCCAACACACATTACCCAGGTTACCATGTACTTATGAGAGGAACTTTATTTACTTATGAAAATAAATTAAAACATGACCACCAGTGTGCAAGTACACACACACGGCAATCCCACCCATACACAGGGCGGCATCCCACCGCCAGGACGCCAGATTCCCCACGATTCGTCCCCCAGTACCTGATAATACAGAAAGCTGCGGGTTAGTACAAGAAAGTTACAATACACATAACCATAGCACAGTTACAAGAAAGATCGCTTTCACAAGCAATTTAATGAGACACCAAATTAAATTACAGTCTTGAACGCTTCTACAGTCCGATCCAACAATAAAATTAAGTCAGCAGGAGGGAACGGCAATTTTCCAAGATGAATGACAGAATCTCTGAGTGAAGAGGTGTCCAGAGCAGAAGATAAATCCACACCAACAGAGGCAAAAACAGCTGCGCTAAGTCCTGGCCACTCCAAGAACACTATACAGGGACCACAATTATCCTGGAAAATACACAACACCAACATCAATACTAAATATACTAAGAGGCGACCGAAAACTTAAAGAGAAGCTAAGTCACCTCCGTCCCGTTGGCAGCTATGATAATCCCATGATGATAATCATAGTTCGAGGTCTCGCTCAAATGGCAGCCACTTAAACCTAATTAGGCTATATACAACACACCAGTCAGTGAAATGCCACATTTAAAAGAAACATACCTAGACTATGAAAAGCTGCAAGACAGTCACTAGCACTTTTGCCATTAAACCCATTCAGATGCCCATTAAAAGTCATTTTAAAACATCTTTTAGCCAACCATATTAACCAAACACAGCAACATACCGGCATAGTATACCTGCAGAAGTATTACCGGCAGGACCTGGATAGGGGTGGAGCTTCTGGAGCTTACAGCAGGGCTGGCCAATCGTATCCTTAAAGGGCCGGTGTGTATGCAGGTTTTTGGGATTACCTGTAGGTCAGCTGTTCAGACCCAGGAGTGAAGACTCTTCAGCCAATCAGTCCTCTAATTATAGTAATCTAATTAGGGAGTTGCAGCGAAAACCCGCATACACACTGGTCCTCTGGATAAGACTGCCCACTGTTGCATTACACCCTCTAACATGGTGGAACGCCCTTCAAATGGCCAATTGGGAATGTACTCAATCAGCCACCTTCACTCCACCACACAGAGATTAGTAAATATGTAACAAAGAACATCATAAAGATGTTATAAAAGCTTACAGATGCTCATTTGGACTTCTGGGGAATGTGAGAGTCCAGGATGTGTCAGATACCGAAGACCAAATCAGGTAAAAGGGTGTATTCACACACTTGAGAACACCAAGGCTTAAACTGAAATGACCTCATGTCTAGAGAAGGAACATGAAAGTTTAAGCATCTGCAAACACAAATTGTTTTGATAGTATGAAAAATGCACAAATTAAGACAACAAACCACTGCAGTATGGCAGACAAATCAGAGTGCATAGACATATATAGTTTACAAAAACAAATAAAAGTCAGGAATATCTGATGAGTTCATTTAACTACCAATGTCACCACAAAGAAAAAAAGGCTTCAATAAAAACTCCAAACTATTCAGCATGCAATATAAATAACACTTATTATTTCCACGATGTCTAATTAAAAAATAAATTACCCTTTGCTCCTTTTTCAAAGCAAATACCTGATCGGAAGACTGTCTGAGGGGCCCATGGCTGTCAAAGGGGCGTCGTTCTCGCGCTGGACACTGGCTGACATTGCAATCAATGTAAAACCTGCCCCCACCTTCATATATTCTGTATGATATGACAAAAACAATTAACCCACAGGAATGAATAAAGTATCAGGAAAATATCGCCTTTGATAGTCTTGATTGACCGTATATTATAGTTTCTTGTAGTGTGACATTTTGTGTGTAAAGTACACTAACGATTAACACAGTTATGTTGTTACATTACAGGGTCGTGTAAATCTGATTTTCAAAAATTATCGTATAATGTTACGAGAGCTAAAAGTAATATAATATAAATATAACGTTCATTTAATAGCCACAATATCTCAAATGCATAACTAACTCGCAAGATCATCTTGTATTACATGTACCACGATATCACCAAAACTGACGCATTTGTGACGATATTGCTATTGACTGAAATGAAGGGAAAGCAAAGATCAACCGAACCCGAAAATAAACTCCTACGTTTCTTCGCGCTGGATTTTTTCTTACCAAGATGCAAGTTTACGCGTGGATATTCATATGCACAATTCTCCAAGACACCTGCAAATACTTTTCAGGTGGGAGAGAGCGGATCAGAACATATTTATGTTTGCAATTTACCGGCTTACTGGACACAGCTGATTCAGTTCGCCTCTGAACGCACGACTGATGTGCGATACTTTCTGTCACGCTGAGCGGAAATGAAAAGCAAACCATTTTTAAACGTTACAGATTCTGATCAGGACTGACACATCGATGGTGGGACTAAGAGTGCCGTTATTGGTAATGACGGGAAGACATGTAGAGAGAGATGTAGCAAGGAGCAGATGGGTCGACAAGGAGAAGAAAAAAAAGCCCAACCAGCATTGGACAGAACATGGGAAGTCTTAAAGAAAGCGTGGTAAATGGGGGAGTATTTTCTTATAAGGATCAGCACCATTGAACCTCCCACTCAAAAACGAATCCGCACAGGCTATCAAAACAAAGGGTTCGTCAGGATCACATCTTCGCATGTTTCTTCTCACCCACATACAGTATGATCGTCAACGTCCCTCCTCTCCAGTACACGAATACCACAGGTGTTTTCGTCTGTATTTTATTAACTGTTTGGACATTTAAAGCTCCCTGTGTTTGCTGTAGTCTGAGCAATAGGTTCGGCTAATGATTCTTATGTATTTGTCCCCTTTTCCGGATATTTTGACCATAATTCTGGCACTCTGCATCTGATCGACCTTTGTGTGAGTATTGACTTGAGGATACGTGTTTTTGCTTTTGGAAAATAATACCGCACTTGGATTCTTGCCATCTGGAGCACTTACCCTAATATAGTTGAATTGGACAAAAGGGAATATAATAAGAATTGTGTATTATAAATATATCTGTGCTTATAAGGAAATATGACATATGAATGTATGCAGAGGCACAAGCACTCATAAAAAACAGATATATCAGTTATGTTCAGCAGTAGGTTGTGTGTGTGTGTGTGTGGGGGGGGGGGGTTCACATAGAGCTGGGCATAGTGCCTCTGAAGGAACCAGATGAGGTTTGTGTGAAGCTGCCTCTGAGCCCACAGCCATTCCCCCTACTGGCCATTATGTGAAGGTCGACTTACTGAATGAAGAGCCACAGGGAATCTAACCTGCGTTAGCAACATTTGCACAGTTTGAGCCAAAACTGCAAAAACCTGCTGCGGGACTGGACCCCATACCCCTGCTCTTCATTTGTTTTTTCAGTTTCAGTTGGTCTTCACTTCTTTTCTCTCTGCCTGCATCTTCCCAAGTAGCGTACCCCTCCCACCTTCCCTGCGTGCATGCCCCCCCGGCTCTCAGCACAGCCCTAGCCCACGGCCCCCCCGGCTCTCAGCACAGCCCTAGCCCACGGCCCCCCCGGCTCTCAGCACAGCCCTAGTCCACGGCCCCCCGGCTCTCAGCTCAGCCCTAGCCCACGGCCCCCCCGGCTCTCAGCACAGCCCTAGCCCACGGCCCCC
>JABFEB020000002.1:4763948-4804308 GCA_019775895.2 Stomatorhinus ivindoensis | reverse complement strand
ATCTATCTATCTATCTATCTATCTATCTATCTATCTATCTATCTATCTATCTATCTATCTATCTATCTGTCATCTATCTATCTATCAGAAAACTGAAACATAGTTACAGCTGCCTCACGCTGGTTTCAAGGTTTCTTTTATATCCTGTTTTCTACTACAAACATCAAACAATCAAACATATACTACTTCAAGTAGTAATTCCGAAGCTTGAGGTCACTCAGCATGTCCTAGGTGCCGTCCACACAGGGATCGGAGGAGACACACTATACAAATTATTTGTCCCGAGAAATAGCTGTCTTTCTCTGTCTTTCGCGTAAATTGACCTCCAGGGACATTTCCACAGTTTGTCAGGGACGGATAGTGAAGCTCTCTGTCAGTTTGTGGAGTGTATGTGTGTGTGTGTGTGTGCTCTAGGTATAGTGGGACCAAATGCACTCACAATGTCACCAAAAACCTTTTATTTTGATGTTGTGGGGACCATTTTTACAGTCCTCACAAGGGGAAATTCAATTTTATTAAAAACCATGCAAGTAAAAAACTAAAAATGCCAAATGAAGGTTACTTATGGTTAAGGTTACGGTGTAGTAGTTAATGTTGTCATTGTTGGGATTTGGGTTATTCCCATAGAAATGAATAGATGGTCCCCACATAGATATGAGTGCAAGTGTGTGTGTGTGTGTGTGTTTAGGTGTGTGTGTGTGTGTGTGCATGGGGGGGTGTCCTGATTTTCCTCTTGGGTGAACACCCCAGGCCCAGCCAGGGCAGAGATTGGACACCAAGGCGGGTGTTGGCTGGCTCCCACTCCATCTGCCCTTCTGTTTGGTGGGGGCACGATGGGGGGTGCTGGCAGGCAGACAGGGAACCCGGTACGCCTCGGACCGTCCAGACAACATGGATGCAGACACGCCCCCCGCTCTTGTTTTCTCTGCGTCCCATGTAAAACACAGAAACGCTCCTCGCCTGCTGAGAAAGCCTCTTGTATTACATGACCACATTTGGACCCGCAGACCCAAACACAAGCTGTTCGACTTGGATATTTTCTGCATGCAGATATATCCAGTCTGCAGGGAATCAGAGGTAATAACAGCTACTTTGACCTGACGACTTAGACACCATGTGAATGCAAATGCTGCAACAGTGACTGTCACTGTGGCTCTTACATAACTGAATGATAGTACTAAAGCTACAGTATAATGGCAGGGAGTGACTCGAACTGATACAAGTGTAGCAGACCAGCAATTGCAAGCAATAATTCTTTTCAGAATATCAGGCGGCTGAGAATCCTTGATGAAAAGACCACAGCAATACCAATGATTACTAGGTGCAAGAATACGCAGCTAATTCAGGCAAATACACAGCCGTCCAATATATACGAAATTAAAGAATTACATTACAACATTCAACATTATATATTTTCATAGGAATGTGATTATAAGACGCTTTACTTTTAATTTTACCATAATGTTATTTTTTTCTGAGGGATATGAAACAACAGTTTGTCAAAACAGGAAAAACTTATCCCCTCTTTTCTCTTTTATGTTTTGTCATTGTTTAATTTCATAGCATATTCTGCTCTCCTCCATTGTCATTTGGCTTTATTTCTCTTGTGTTTCTGTTTTTCTTTTTCCTTGTTTTTGAATCATTCTCTCTTGTCTCTCTTCTCTCTCTTGAGTCTCTTCTCTCTCTTGTCTTTCTTCTCTCTCTTGAGTCTCTTGTCTCTCTTGTCTTTCTTCTCTCTCTCTTGAGTCTCTTCTCTCTCTTGTCTTTCTTCTCTCTCTCTTGAGTCTCTTCTCTCTCTTGTCTCTCTTCTCTCTCACTTGAGTCTCTTCTCTCTCTTGTCTTTCTTCTCTTTCTCTTGAGTCTCTTCTCTCTCTTGTCTTTCTTCTCGCTCTCTCTTGAGTCTCTTCTCTCTCTTGTCTTTCTTCTCTTTCTCTTGAGTCTCTTCTCTCTCTTGTCTTTCTTCTCTCTCAGGTCTCTCCTCTTTCTCTTGTCTCTCTTCTCTCTCTCTCGTGTCTCTTGTCTCTCTTCTCTCTCTCGTGTCTCTTGTCTCTCTTCTCTCTCTCTCTCTCGTATCTCTTGTCTCTCTTCTCTCTCTCTCTTGTGTCTCTTGTCTCTCTTCTCTCTTGTCTCTTTTGTCTCTCTTCTCTCTCTTGTCTCTCTTCTCTCTCTCTTCTCTCCCTCTCTCCATGTATCTCAACACTCTGATGTAAAGCACCTTGAGCTGACAGCTATACCTTGAGCTATATAAAAATAAATCACATTGAATTGTAGAGCTGCAGTTCACTGTTTACCCTGTGTGCATGTGACAAATAAAACTCTTGACTTGATTAGAAGGAGTACTATTGCTGCAAAGCCATTTCTAGCGATGATATTTTCCTTGACATAAGCTGGATCCCGGACATACCTGTAAAGCCAGGTTATTCTTTTCTCATCGCAAGCATGAAGCTTCAAATACAGTTCTCAGCTGTGTGATAATCTGTTCGCAAACAGCAGGGAAAAGGCTCTGTTAAACCATAAGTGCTTTTCCCTGCCTCACAGACAGGGAGTGCATTTAGGGCCTGACAGCTGCCCTGTCAATGGAGAGATTAAAGAATGTTTCTGGGTCATGTCGGGGTATATATCTCAGGTTCTCCCTGTAACTGCAGCACCAAATCGAGTGCAAGGCTGTTAGCAGAAAGCACGTGGAAATGTTCCCAT
Organism: Stomatorhinus ivindoensis; assembly: GCA_019775895.2. Classification (NCBI taxonomy): domain Eukaryota; kingdom Metazoa; phylum Chordata; class Actinopteri; order Osteoglossiformes; family Mormyridae; genus Stomatorhinus; species Stomatorhinus ivindoensis. The sequence continues at coordinate 4,801,611 of JABFEB020000002.1, read as the reverse complement.
ATTGACAGAAAGGTACACTAGTGCATTGGATGGCAATTAAGAAAAACACAGCTGCAAGAATCCTGAGTAATGATCTAGGTTATTAATTTGAAAATCACCCTAAGACAGAAAATGCAACAATACATTTTAATCAGCATCTTGAGTTATGTAGATTTGAAGTGCTCAGCACAAAGTTATATTGCATACCGGGTAAAATGAATTTGCTGACATATTTAAGCTGGCAGTCTGTCTGATTGCAAATACTCTCTTGTTAAAGATGAATCCTTTGGGGAAATGAAAAACGTTTTCCATAATTGCATTAAAATGTACTGCGAGGAAAGAATTAAACACTTGGTCTTCTTAGGTCTCGCAGTGTTGTGTGAAGTGCTACCTTTCAGACACTGGATTAAACGGCAGAGAGGCTCCTTTTACGGATCTTAAATGAGTCATTAAGCCAGAACTGCTTAGGTAAAAATGGACCAGCTATTTAAAGTAAAACGTTACTTATGTAAGTTTGTCTGGTAAATGCAGCAGCTGAGTGATAGCAAAGAGACACCTTTTTCTTACACTTTTCTTGTTTTGAACATGTTACCGCCTCAGAGTTGCCAACAACTTGTTTGTGTTTTAATATTTGGCCACGGGAAGGAAGCTTTAAAAATATAGTAGCCTTATAATAACACATGTTTAAGATATCTTGCAAATGAAATGAGAATGAGATTATCCATATACTTCATAAAAATAACCTGAATCTAAATGACCCATTGCTAATCTTAATTCAAAGAGGAAAAAAAATTGGCTCGTGTCACTTTTAGTGATTCACTGTTTACTACAGGCAATGCCAACTCTTGCAGTGTACTTACAGACAGCTGGCTGAGTAAAGTCAGGGCCTTCTGCTTCTGTTCATTTTAAAACAATATGTTTAAGGCGGTGCTTTTTTTTCAGAGTGGAAAAACCCGCCTATTTTCCAATTTCAGGGACCTCATCTGACTCAGACGTGTCCCAGATCCAGGCATCCTAGGGTGTTTTGTAAGATTTGAGGAAGGTGGCAATGGAGAAAGGAGAACGGCTTAAAGAGAGCCAGAGCTGTCAGGAGCTCTGTTGGTAACCTGGCATCTTGCAGAAATGTTACGGCGGCAACACGGCATTCATGGGTGCTGCCGCTCACGGCCCACGACTCAAAACGGTCAGCAGATACTGCTTTCAGGTGGCCTCCAGTCGCCTGCAGTTCAACCGCATGATTAATAAAGAATTGATCAAGTTATTGATTGTTTCTTTATGCTCACACTATTTTAGGAGAATCATGATGGTGCACTGTACATAACAGATAGATAGATAGATAGATAGAGAGAGAGAGATAGATAGATAGATAGAGAGACAGATAGAGAGAGAGAGAGAAAGAGATAGATAGATAGATAGACAGAGAGATAGATAGATAGATAGATAGATAGATAGATAGATAGATTGAGTGTATATAGTCATAAATAGATATGCAGAATGTTGTAGTCTATTTTAAAGGCTGGTGTTTTTATGGGCCTGGGGGTGAGGGTGGGCAGGTCGAGAGGAGATACTGCAGTACCTCATGGCAGCAGGCAGAAAAGCAGCAACGGGGCATGAATATATAAAGGCAGGTTATATATATATATATAACAAAATGTGCTAGACCTTGACATTTGTTGATTTCATTTTTTGTTATTTTTAAGAGATGAGTCTCAAATTACTATGCGAGCAAGAGGAAGCCACGACGAGCTGACACCCCCAAAGCCCAAAGGGGCGCAGGACCCCCCCTGCGTGTGCTGAAATAAAAGCCTGTGCCAGGGATTCAGGGTTTTGTTCTCAGACTTACAATACTGTTTGACAGAGCAGTTGCTCAGATTCCATGCGATCTGAAGAGGCACATTGCATATCTCTGCACGAACATGGTCAGCCAGTCCTGTCTTCAGTTCACAAGTGAATGTGTCCACTGTCAGCGATAATACAGTACTGCAAACCTTGTTTTTTGAGCTGAGTACTTAACAAAAGGCTATAAGACTTCAGTGGTGGTTCTCTATATTTGGAATACTAATTTCTTTCTCAAACAAGGCTGCATGGGAAAGCTTGATATTTATTGATATAGTTTAATGTCAGGTGATGCAGACCCTGCAGGCAGTGTATGCATATGCATGAGACTCACCTCTTCATAATGCCCTCTGTCCCAGAGCCCTCAAACGTTTCTGCCTTGCTTTTGGCCGCATTAACATAATCAATTCATTTCATTATCCATTTTTCATGACATCACGTGCACTGCAATCATATGAGAGCAAAATCTGGCCGTGTTCTCCTGCTTGTGTTAGTTTCTGCAGGGCATTCTGGTTTTCTTCTGCAGGCCAGAAACATGCAGCGAGTTGAAGCGCGGTCTCCGAATCGTCAAAAGGGTGTATCTGCACTTCAAGAGACTGGCATTCCTTCTGGCCCGTCCCCCTGCGTCATATGTTATTCTGCCTCAGATAGGGTTCCAGAGGCTGGATGAAGAATGGACGTTTGATAAAGAAACAGAGGGTCTGGAGTGAACATAATCAGTAAAACGCTGGTAAAAATTATAATAAAAATTATATGGGGACTAAGGACGATTTCAAGGGTCCGTGAGTGATAGGGGCCCTAAAAAATGTGGTATTTAATTGGAATGGTCTGTGTCGGGGGGCCAATATGATGCACTGTCATTGGCCCCGTAATCTCAAGCGGGGTCCCTGTTGCTCTCAGTTGCAGCAGGGCAGCCTGGGGGAACAAGGGGTTAAATGATACGTTTCATGGTTTATTATTGTCCGTAATAATGGCTGGCATCAGGCGGGGCGGTCTCACCGGGTACCTGTCAGGGCTGGGACTCTAACGAAGGCAGCGGCGCTGCGCCTGTCGAGGAGATGGACTGCTGTAATCAGGCAGCGTTCTGCGGGAAATTGATCAGGGGCGTCTGCACTGCGGACCGGAATCCAAAAACGGCCCACGAGCTGCGGAGATAGAGGACGGCTTTAGCTTATAATTCATTTATCAGTATCTGCTCACACACATAGGGGAATGACAGCAGAATATCTTACAATCGCAGTAGTGTAAAAATGTATGTGAAATATTTTCTAGAAATCTGACTGCTTTCACAGGTACTGTTTCTTATGTTATATTCTCTGCAGCATGTTTTTTTAACCATGTTTTGGTCTGACATGCCTAAGAATGAAACTAGCAACACCTACGGAATTTCACATGGATTCATTGGCATGGGCTGTCCACTGTTTGCATTCGAGGCTAGACAAAAGCATCAGTAGGAAGATAAAAAAACGTCTGTGGTACATCTAAGGCGGCGTGCTACAGCTACGTGGCCAGAAATGATTATGCTATACAGCTATCTCCTGTACCTTTTAAATGGAGCAGCGTGAAGTATACAACTGTGTGCTATTGCGTGTATAAATGGAGTGATGTAAGGAACACTGTTTGTTGATTGAAACTCTGATTCATATGGAGTTCACCACTGGCCTAAGCAAAGGACATGGATGAGGCTACCTGTTTAAAGTACCGTTGTGCAGTCAGATCTGTGAGTTCGAAATTCCTCTAAAACAACAACAAGGACTCTTCTGTCAATTCTTCCATATTCTACCTTTTTCCATTCAGACATACTGTAAATGGTTAATAGGTATGAAGTTAGTCTCTTGTGCGGTTGCATTCTATTAAATGCTTCGCAGCCACTATACTGTGAAGAGTACTATCCAGATCTGAATAGAATGAAATTATTTTACAATTTGTCACCTAAGTCAATCACCTGAAAGGCCTGGTATGGTGGACGAGTGAATGGGTTCAACCAGCTAACCAGTCATGCTGAGGAGCTCGAGGAACGACTGCATAAGAGCCTATTGTGTGTGTAGTGTAGTGTAGTGTAGTGTAGTGTTGTGTAATACTGGGGGCAGCATGTGGCTCAGTGGGCTAAGCCTGTGTGCTTGTAATCACAAGGTCGCTGGTTCAGCCTCAGTCTGTCTGTGGGTCCTTGAGCAAGGCCCTTAACCCCCAGCTCCCTGGGCGCCCCAACAGTTGGCTGCCCCTTGCGGACAGCTTCCTCTGCAAAGATCAAGTTGAGGGAGGCATAAAAGGAATTTCCCCACGGGGACAATAAAGGATTATTATTATTATTATTTATGTCCCCTGCATTCTCCGTGCTTCCCTGCTTCATTTCCCGATTCCTGACTCCCGAGCCTGTTTCCCCGGCCGCCAGCCTGCTTGTTCGTCTGAACGTGACATGTATTATATTATGTGTTATATTATTTTGGGTTTCTTGTGCTTGTTTTATTAACTAACATTGCAGCAAAGGTTTTAGGTTCTTATAACTGGAAGCTGAACCTTCTGATGAGCAGCACAGATACAAAGAGGTGCGTTGTTGGGCGCCCAGATACTGAAGATACACATTGGAGTGTGGAATCAGGCTTTCGAAACTGATTACAATGTTCTGCTTTCGAAAACATCCAGAGAGCAGACAACCTTGTGACCATAATGATTGGCAATCATAATAAACACTCAAAGTGAGATACCCCCTGGCTGTGTGTGTGTGTGTGTGCATGTGTGTGTAAGTGTTTGTGTGTCTGCATGCATCTCTGTGTGTATACACGCATCTCTGTGTGTTCCTGTGTGTGTGTGTGTGCATGTGAATTTGTGCGTATGTGTGCATGAGCGTGATTGTTTGCATTTGTATGTGTGGTGTGTGCATATGTGTGTATGAATGTGCATGAGTGTGCATTTGTATGTGTGTGTGTGTGCGCGTGTATGTGTGTGCTTGTGTGTGTGTGTGCCTGTGTGCGTGTGCCTGTGCCTGTGTGTGTGTGTGTGTGTGCCTGTGTGTGTGTGTGCACGTGTGTGTGTGTGCTTCTTTTTGCTGAGGAGGTTGGTGATTAATAAAGTCCGTAAGGCTGACTCAGGAAAAGCTGGCAGAGGGACCTTCCCTCCAGATGACATTACTATTTGTGTAACAGCTGATAAAGAAGATGACAATCGATAGAGAGAATCATGCCGATAAATCACAGATCTCAGTACAGCGATGCAGAATTGGAGCCATGAATCACAGACTGCGTGCGGTGCATCCTGCCGGCGGCTCTGGCTGTCCGTCCTGGCGACACCTTTTCATTCCATTTTAATTTAACTTCAGCATCCAGATTTTGTTTCAGATTTTCATGATGTCATCATTTGCTGCAGGGTGTCTTACTTTAGCGTTATGTTGTTTCGCTTATCAAGCCGATTTTGCTGTAAGATTTCAGAAAAATATAGTAACTAGTCAGAGGATTTTAGTCCTAATAATAAAACACAGTTACCTGGTTCACACAAGCCTTCCTCAACAAAACCAGGATATCAGACTTTTCTGCCCTTAGTTTACACAACATAAGTACCCAAGATAACCCCCATTAAGACCTTCACCATAAACTGGTGCTACATCGACCCATCATTCAAGCAGTTACCTTGTTTACTGAAAAAGCGTTTTCATTAAAATTATTACGGTTTTAAAGTTTTTAAATATGTTTTTGAAGCATGCTGCTGATGCAGCCGAGTAGTCCCTACAGCTATTAAATGCAATTAAATAAATCGATCCGCCTAATTTAAAAATAAACGAACAAAATACAACTGAAATTGGAACATTTGGTCCCTATAATGTAATGCATTCCTAGGACACACACACACACACACACACACACTGAAAAGCCTCAATTAAAAAAAAAAAAGCATTAAACTGGGGAGGGCAACTCAATAGAAATCACTTGTTCCTAACTCACTGCAATGCACTGCATTGTGCCAACAAAACCATCAGAGACCCAACTCCACTAATTCTACTACTTGACGGTAGATGATCATCACGTCATACATTTCCGTAATACTTGGCGTCAATCTTGGCAGTTTTCTGTCTGAGACGCACATTCCGTTCGCAGGATCGTGTTTTGAGCAGCGCCAAAGAAATAGCCTATTAGCTTCCTCTCGCCGCTCCTCCCTTGGGGTTCTAGGTAATAAACTTTTACAGCAGCCCATAAACAGAGGGATGAAGAGGGAGAGAAACATGAGCCAAGAAGCGGAGCAGCGGCGGTGTAGCAGGAAGCGGGGAGCGATACGCTGTGTAAGGGCGTCTTATTTTGGCTTTTGCATTTTAATCACAGCTATCAATAGCTAAGCCATTGGGCGAATCGATTGGACCTGAAAGGAATTCAAGAGGAGCTGATTCACAACTGCTCGCGCTAGTTTTTGCTCCATAGATGGGGAGTGCAGCTGTAGGGGGTGGGGTGGGAGTTGGGGGCAGGGGGGGGTGGGTGATACTGCTCATTAAGTTCTTTCAGGCGCCCTTACCAACAATCATCAGCCTCTAGCGCTGAAGGGGCTAACGGCGGCCCAGATGGCCGAACGCGGCACCCCGTGCCCCCCACCCCCCACCAAGAGAGGGTCACGTGACTGCATGGCTTCTTTGTCCCAGCGAGGGGGGTCAGAGGCTGTCTTCCTGAAAATGCTGCAAACCACTTTCTGGCTACGCTCTGCCCCTATGCTGGGGCACAGACCACACAGGAAGGAAAACTGCCGTTTTCAAATGACAACTTGAGTGCAAACTAGGGGCTTTCTCAACATGAAAAGAACAAAAAAATACATTGTTGATCTTTGAACACAATCACAGACAGTCTTATACAGATAGAGCCCTCATATGATTTGGCTAACAGAACAAGGACATTTATTCATTTGCTTGAATAAGAGTTACATTTCCTCTGTTCAGTATTTGACTATTTGCATTATTATAATGTTATTGCATATCTGGCCCACCTCAGTAAAAAACATGTATGTATTTAGGCAATGCTATATAATTTTCAAATGATACTGTAAATGAGATGAAATTATGGCAGGATATTGCTTCAGTTCACAATTCATCCTGTTTACAAGGTTGGCATCAATAAAACAGCCCGCACAGAAGCCCATTATTGCGTAAGGGCAGAGGTTATCAATTTTAATCTGCCCTTTAGGTCGTCATTGCCTTTAACAAGGTGTTACCATGGAAAGAGCATAAATGAAAGCCCTTTCCCTGAGATTTCCATGACGCATACAGTCATTACCTCAAAGACGTCAGTCACACAAATATAATTAATTTGAGTCAAGGGCAGCTTAGTATGTTTTTCATAGTTTAATTAGTTAAATATTGAAAATCTCATATCAACAGGAGAAAAAAAAAACAGCAGAAAACCTATAGTGATATTTTTTTTGGTTACAGTTTGTTAATAAGTTAGGTACTTTATTCAGTGAATGTGATTGTTGGGTGATGGAATAGAGTGCATGTACATCTCTGTTAATATGAGTTACGATTTACAGCCAGCAGTTCCTCAGCTCTGCCCGCCTTCGCGTCCGGGAACAGGCATCTGTTTTCTGTCTGAGATGCACAGCTGTGATACAATGTCAGTGGAACATTAAAAAAAATACCCTGTCAACCTGATTTAGGAGCCTCTGAGTCACCGGTGGAAAGTGACGGGGGGGGGGGGGGGTAAGATGGTCGTACTCCGGTGAACGTTCATCTCCGTCTTCCATGAGGTCTGGTTCTCTTGTTTGCCACCATGAGGGAAATTAGATGTTCTGCAGGTTTCCAGCGAGTGTGTGTGTGTGTACTCACCTGGGTTTATTTATCCGCAGCTCCCACGCAGGCCTGTAGGGGGCGCCCTGTATGATGATCACCTGTCATTGTTCCTGGCCTCTCCCAGTGTTTCTTCCCCCGCATGCTTGGCCACAGGGCTGCATCAATAATTCAGCTCCCGGCACAGGCGGTGGCTGGGGTCCGGGTCACATGGCGCTTTCATCAGAAGGGCACGCCCCCCCGGGGTCCTTCCGCTGGCATTCATTAAATGCTCTCCCCCGCTCCTCCAGCAGCGCCTGCTCCCACCGTGGCAGCATTCCTTACCCTTCCGCGCCCAGCGGGGCCCCTCTGCCGACACCCACAGCTGCCATGATGGCTGGCGGCGAGCACCGTCTTGCACGCACACATGTAAACACAGACACCCTCACGCACACGCGTGACGGCCTAATGCAGATGAGAAGCAAGTTTCCAGCTGTTTGTTAATGACAGACAGCACACTCAGCATGGAAAATCAGGCAAAACATGAAGTAAAGATTGATAATGATTAGGTTCTAGAACTTATCGCATCCAAGGAGTTTATGTAACCTATGTTACCTGGGATATATCGGAACCCCACGCTATATTTATGGGGCAATTGAAGTGAAGTGATTAGTTGTCATTATTGACACACCACAGCACACAGTGCACAACAACAAAATCTGTCCTCTGCATTTAACTCATATGTGACATAGGAAGTTGCTCAGGGTATCTCCGTGGTACTTCGCTAGTCGGAGATTTGAATCAGCAATCTTTCTATTACATTTCCCTAACCATTAGACCACCACAACCCAGAAGATGGAGGGAAGGCTGGAAGCATTGATGCATGGTTCAGAAATGGGCAGAATTACTGGTTGAATTTCGTTAGTCACTATTTGCATAATGTTCAACGAACCCCACGCTCACCTCAACCCTCACGTTGTCAGAAAAAAAATACCAATTTGAATACCAATACTTTTGAAGATGCAAATACTAATCTCTGGGACTATACCTTAATATGACCGCCAGCTGAACCCTACCTGTAGGTAAATGTACCTTTTAGTCTAATTTAAGGTACAGGAATCTGAGGAATATTTTTGTACCATCCAGGATACATTACTGTTGTTTGTACCTTGGTGAAAAAAACTGTACCAGGGCTGTATGCTTTTTTCTCACAAGGCACCCACACAAAGGACCAACATATTAATTTCTATTCATACAAATTAGATTTTACTTGTTGCAGCAAACTTCAGAAAAAGAAAACTACAAATGACAACTAATCACATTGCTGCTAAATAAATATAAAAAATATCTCTAGTTTTAAGAGTTTATTATTATAATAATAATTATTATTATATACACATTCTTGAGTATTCAAAAATGCTGACACACCTCTAGCATGGATGCATGTATTAGAACTTTCTGAAGGTGGTCTTGTATAACTGCAATGGAAGGGATAAAATGTTATCATTATTAAGCATAAAATTATTTTTAAAAGACCGGAATGTTTTCGGCAAGGTGCCTAAAATCGATGCGACACTGACAAGCTTACACAAACTGCACAGTGTTTCAACGACGTTCCAGCATTTACACCATATGCCTCTCTCAGCAGAAAAGTTTATACATGTGACCTGTTGTATTGGCAGATTTTGAACTTATGGCTGCGGATGTTTTTGACCCTGCACGCCGAGTCTTTGATCTATATCATGTCATTATTTCGGTTGCCCTTATCTTGCAACTCGAGTGTCACATTTATGAAGGAGCCAGCTGTGGGACTATGGATCGCTTGGTGATTCTTGGCTGGCTGGTCGCTGCCCTCCGTATTTCCATGTCTTTGGATTAATGGGACACGACAGTGGGTCTGATTCAGATTCACAATGCAGGAAGTTTGGCTCTGAAGCTCAGCGGAGCAGCCACTCGTCACACAAACAGCTCTGGGACCCTGTGCCGCGGCAGGCGGTGAAGGAGTTTCTGTATGTTCAATACACAGTCAAGGAGCCACTGCTCTCTGCTTCACTGCTGCTTTGCATTGATTTAACACTGGCAAGCGGACACGCTGCAGAACATTCTTTTGACCTGAATAGTCATCTCCTGCATCCTGGGTTTTCAAAGGATTTTGCAGATTTGGTTCTGGACCAAGATAGTCTTTAAAATATGTTCCTTCACTTGTTAGTTGGAGCATTTAAAATTATGGGGAAATGTGGCATTTAATTTTCATACCAAAATTGCCTCTTTGTCACTCTCTAAACATGCAATAGAATTAGAAGATAGTATTTGTCTGTTATTGGAAAATAATTGTGTCTGATGGTTTGACTCATTTGTGTCAAGTCCCACCTGAGTGCTTTCTGAGTGGGTTGATGAATTACATCTATTTTAACGACTGGAAACTAGATGTAGAGACTACTATGTAATTATTATCATCTCTGACTATGATTATCTGGAACAGAGACAAAGAGGGACTAGGATAGTGCTACCAGTGCATGCACACACACATACACACATGCACACGTACACGCGCACACGCACACGTACACGCACGCACGCACGCACACATACTCTCTCGCGCGCACACACACACACACACACACACACATATTTACACACATACATAATATATAATATATATTAATAATACATATTACAGTAATGCTTATTATGAAAATATACTGTTTGATTTCAGTTAGCAGCACTGCTCATTGTCAATGTCCTAAAATGAAAAATTTGCACTATTTATGGTTAACAGATAAATGTTCTTTGACCAGCAGCAAATTTTACTGAAAATAAGCTCCACTTCATTCTCTCTGACACTCCAGAGATCTCAATCACAAACATTCCGGGGAGTTTATTTTGCGAGGAAGGAGTGGAACTATTCTTGAAACGTACCTCTGAAAGAATATTTAGACACTTTAATCCCCAGCTTTCCCAGTGTTAAACATGGAATATTCCATTTTTGCGGATCCAGAGAGAACCTCCAGAATGCATTGTGCAGCTGTGACTGCATAAATCACAAACAATATCCTTGAAATATGAAGCGATGTAATTCAGGGCAACTCGTTAATATGAAACAACACAAGGTGGCGATTTTGTCAAGTTTGCAGTTCAGCTTGTGAGTTCTGCACATTCTCTCACTGGATTAAAGGGGGTCTTTTTGGCAGCTGTGAAGGGGAAACTGACAATCTATAATTTGCATTATCCACTTTTGTACAAAACGTATCCTGCTTTGCAAGCTTGCCATATTCAGCCTGTGGCCTACTATCCCCCCCCCCCCCCTTCTTCTTATTATTATTATTGTTATTATTAGAGTGCCAAGCATCTGGGGCCTGTTTCACAAAGCAGGATTTCTTACTTAGCTGGTTAACTTAACAGGTTTAAGATAATCCAGTCTAAATGTAAGTGAATGAGGATTAAGTCATTTTAACCCAAATTACCTTAAATCCATCAAGCTAGCCAGCTAAGTAAGAAATCCAGCTTCATGAAGCAGGCCTCGAAGGTGCTGGATCTTTATTGCTTTTCTTATTAGCTATTATTCTTCTTAATATTTAATCTAAATCAGTTCATAGGCAAAGCTGCTTGTACCCCATCAGTATGTGTGGGATGCTTAGTCTCATCTGGTTCAGGGACTCGGAACCTCTATGTCGGCAATTCACACCAAGAGGCGGTTCTGAAAGATGATCGTGTATCCAAACTCATTGCTGTTTTCATTCACCCTGCAGCAGGTTTCTGATGGTCCATCTACAGCACCCTCTGATGTGATTATATAAGACAGGCTAAACTGAGCGTGCCTGGTACCTCTGTGCCTTGTAAAAGAATATGACGCGCTCTGGCACTGGTCCTTTGTTTTCTGTTGCATCTGTGGAGATTCGTTCTCCCTCAGTGTGAGATGTTTAGTGGGATTGATAAGTATTTGTTTTTCCACCGCAAATGAACCATTAGGTATGTGAGAGGCAGCCTGGAGCCTGTCGGCTGCTCTTGGAGGACACCGCTCTTTCCATCTGATAAAGTTTTGCATTCAGAATCAAGGCCATCCTCTCAACTCCAAATCAGAGTTAAATCAACTCAGGGACTGAGGCTTATCAGCTGGTAACAAGACCAAACCTGTCCCCATTGACAATGTTCCAGAAGAACAAATAAAATCATTTATCAGCAGTATTCTTTATGGTGTATTTTGACAGAGAGAAATATAGGATCTGGCTGTGTTTCCGCTGACTTCATTGACACTGTTGGGGTGAAAGCTTTTCACACAAATTGTTCTGTTCCTCTTCCACTGACCTTTTCGAAATACGATACAAACTTGAGAGAGCAACTGTCACAAATATGAATGTGGCTGCATTTGAAGACACATATCAAGGAACGTCCATCCATAACATTTACATTTCATTTGTCTGGCAGAGACTTTTATCGCGAGCGACATACATTTTTCAGAAGCAGAGCCAGACGATCCCAGAAGCAATTGGCCGTTAAGGGCCTTGCTCAAGGGCCCAATGGTGAAATTACTCTGCCGACCTTGGGATCTGAACCAGGACAACCTTCTAGTCACAGGAACGGTGACCTAACCCAGCACATTGCAGGAAAAATACAACAAAATGAACAGGATGAAGTTAGAAGGAAAATGATTGAAAAAATTCCTGAAAGTATTAGGTTATAATAATAATAATTATTTTATTAGAATTTTCAATACAGACCATATGGTATAAACTCATTAGAGTGATGTATTTCATATCTTTTGTATATTATAGTTCCCTTTTCTCAGTCTGTATCATAATCACTAATTTAGATTTTTTCATGCCTGATCATGCTTCCATCAGTTCACCCCCAGTGGGATATTAACCTTGCAGCATTGGATTGTGCTAGATATCTCAGATCGTTTTATATGAATGTGTTAGAATTTGAGGCTTTGCCTTCTAGGCCCTGCAACCGCTGTTGTTTCCATTCTAATTTCAGTCTGAAGACTGACTCTATCCCCGGGCACGGATTTTTTTTTACATTACCTTTCAAAGGCCAGTGTAGATATAAGAAATATAGTTAATCACCATGGAAAGAGAAACATCTTCTACCATTTGCTGAGATGTTCACATGCTCCACACGTATCAGGATCAGGGTTTAGTTAATCTGCTATGCTCGGCAAATGGTCAAGAATGTCTCTCTCATGCCTTACTGGCCGGTGAAATACAGAGGATGTTTACTCATCCAGGTCACCACAAATTTAGGCAATGGCTTTAGAATACAGCATAAACAAGAACTGGGAATAGGTTCAGAGTCACGGAACATTTGCTCATTACAGGTGTCTGATGATTCAGTATTCTACATTACATTGATTTAACAGGCACGTTTACCCAAAGGGACACACATTTTTGAGATAGTAGGCTCAGACAATCTCTGGAGCAGCTGGGGGTTAACAGCCTCGCTCAGGGACTGAAGGGTGAAATCACTCTGCTGATCGAGGGACTAGAACCAGTAACCTCATGGTCACAACTAGAGCATCCTTACCCAGTGAGCTACACAGGGCAAAGCGTTCAACACGATTAGAGGAAGACAGTAGCAGTTACACCCATTCATTCACCAAAAAGTAAGTCTGGTGGTTAGTTGTTACAAAGAAGCCTACCAATGAAATATCTAGCTTTGACAGCAATACTGGCTGAAATTACGACAGACCAACTGTAAAATAAACTAGTTTATTTTGCATGGGCAGGATTGATTCTAGGATTTTTGAGGTGGGGTCATAAGAGGGGATATAATTCATAGAGAGGAGCAGTCTTGCCATTTGCCAATGATATGTTTTGAACTGATGAGTGATTACGGAGGGGGCAGTCAGCTTTCACCTGGGGTGAGTGCCAGTGAGCCCCCGCCCACTGTAAACACCCCTGCACCTGGACTGTCTCCTCTATATGCGGTCTTCAATCATTTGCAGCATCTTCAGCAATGCCAGAACGCTGCGTGAGCCTGACTTGGCACTTTAGCCCAAGACGCTCAGCACTGCAACTTGCTTACTGTCATTTGCAAAATACTGCAGTGCTGTGTGAGTGCTGAGACCAACGTAGCTGATCTAAACGCCACAGGAAGCGACCGACACGTGGACATATTTAGCTGCTCTCCCCCGTCACTCTCATATGCTATGGCTTAAACTAGTGGCATCGTGTGCTAATAATCATTAAAAAAAATATCTTCAACAGTTATGTCATGTCAGTTATTGATCACTGAGCGATGCACTGTCATTGTAATTTGTCAAATGTGTTTGCTGAAAGGCATTCCTCTCAGCGGCACATACTGAGCAATGGTTCTGTGTGATGTAGTGTCCTTGTGCTGTCGATTTCAGTGATGCAAAGAATAGCTTACAAAGGTGCCATTTCTGTAGCTGGACAGTAAAAGAACAAAAGTTAGGCTGCACATCTTGCAGCTGGCCTGTCCGAAATCATCTTATTGTATCTGAATTTGAAACTTTTCTGTTACTTGTTACTCTTTATTGCTGGTGAAATTGGCAGAAGCTTCATTAAAAGTGCTTCTGTGACCTTTATAACCAGACAATCCCTCAAGACTATAGTTCAACTAGTTCTTTCTGTCAGGCAGAAGGAGGTCATCTCAGCTGAGACAGGGGAGTTCTTCAAACCGCTAACTGGGGTGAACATCAATGTCACTGAAAGACTCATTTACAGGCAGTCCTGACTTGCTGACAGTCACAGCTGTCTGGAGTCATGGTTCTTAAAGGCAGGGGTGATGCTAAAAGGCTGCCACAGTGCAGTGCTGAGCTAAGAGCTCCTCGATTCAGTGTAAGAATATACAGAGACTGCACTGGGGACACCACTGACTGGAAACCCCACACACTGATGACTCTGCATTGGGGAGCCCTTGCACTGTAGACCCCATGCACGTTGCATCCCTGCACACTGGCGACCCCATTCACGTTGTATCCCTGTGCACTATGAACCCCACGCACGTTGCATGCCTGCACACTGGGGACCCCATTCACGTTGCATCCCTGTGCACTATGAACCCCACACACGTTGCATGCCTGTGCACGTTGCATCCCTGCATACTGGGGACCCCATTCACGTTGCATCCCAGCGCACTGTGGACTCCATTCACGTTGCATCCCAGCACACTGGAGACCCCCCAACTTATTTCAGGACTTCTCGCCTGCGTCCACATGCTGGTGCCAGTTCTCCTGTTTTCCCTCAGCTGACTGGCACAGCTGGTGACCTAGAAATCCCCCTGTCTCCCAGTCACAGGCGATATCTCTCTCACCCTGTACCTAAATGACCTCAAAGGAGAACGCGCCTCTGCTAAAAGCCAATGAGAATATTAATGAAAATGAAACACAACACTGCAATTTACCTTCTCAGATGATTGATACCATCGGTTTGTAGATGATGCAATGTATTCATAAAATCTGCACCCTAATGGCTTGCATCCTGTTTTTTAGAGCTCCACCAACAAAAGTAAATGCAAGCCACGTGAGTTCAGACCCGATCTTCATTACTATAAATGTTATATTAATGAAACAAAACAATAATCTGGACAATAAACAGCCTGTTTTTTGCACTGTCCTTCCAGCTATATTGCCACACTTCTCTGTACTGAGCTGGTGCTTTCCTTGAGGTGGAGTAACATTGGTTCACTGTCTCACCTACACTCTTGCAATGCAGAGTCCTTATTCTGCTACAGCAAACACTCACTGCTATGCCAGCCGTTGAGTCACTGCAGCACCACACTAGCGTCAAGCCTCTCTTTCCTCTTTGCAAACCATGCAGGGTTTGATAAGAGGACTGGGATCCCCTCCTGCGAGAGTGCATCACCTGTTTACCTTGCTCTGATGTGCCTGTCCTGTTTTGCTTGGAAAGAACATCTCATCCTTTAACAAACATATATAAGGCGAACAGATGATCTCTTCCTCTAAGTAAAATACGCAGTGCGTGGCAAAGGTGCAGAACCCCTCCCAGCCATAAAATAATAATTACTGAAACACCATTAAAGATCATAGTATTTAGCTTGAGATTGATATTTGGTAGCTGAATTGATGGAAGACAATATATTGATTCTACATACCATTATTATGAAAATGAACTGGTTTTAGCTTCAGATTTTTTTCTGGTTAATGAGCAGAAGCCTAGATTTAGCTAGTCACTTATTGCCCTCTAGTGGGGAGAAATTTCAGACACGCAGATACTGGAAACTTTGATGGTGTTTCTGTTCCATTGCTGCCGCCGGTAGCAGTGCAGATTATACACTATTTCAACTGGGATGGGGGGTTAGACGGGGGCCAGTTCTGTTAGTGGGACCAGATACATTTGACTTTAATGTTCTCTAAGTATTACCTATATACTAGGTTGGCAGCATTAAAAAGCTAACGTCAATTTGTAAAACCAAAGTTGTTTAAGCAGTGCTTTGCAGTTACATTTCACAGTTTTTACAAATATGTAACTCATTCTGATTCCTTGTTTAGACTGTCTTGCTTCCACAAGATTCATTGTTTTTTCTGTTAATTTTTTTTCTGTTTTCACCAACTAAAGCGACTCGACCACCCGGCGCACTAGCGTTAAGAGTGAATAAAGAAAATATGCTTACGTTTGTGTTAGCCCTGTTCCCAGCGCACATTTTAGCCCACATATGTAAATAACAACAACAACGAGAACTACAATAATAATAATAATAATAATAATAATAATAATAATGATCCGCCCGTCCGAGCCTCGTGTGTGCCACGCCTTCCTCGTTACCTCGTGTCTGATCCTGGATCTTGGCCGCCGGTTGTCAATTCGTGCCTGCTTTTCCTGTTCGTATTTAGTCGGCGTCTGTGGTAGTTTTCCTAGATCTGTCATCGGTGTCATTCGTTGAGAGTGTATGCCCTGCGCCCGTCCTGTTCTCCTGCCCTGATTCCCAGAATAAACCCATTCATCTGGCCTCCATCTCGCCCCTGCCCGCTTTTGTCCGCCCGACGCCACCCTACGTGAAAATAATAATAATAATAATAATAATAATAATAATAATAATAATAATAATAATAATACATTTATTTCAGACCAAAGTGGAATGGCCTGGGGGAGAGGGGGGTCATGCATTTTGTCACGGGACACTGCCCCTCTCTCCCCCAAATCGTCCCTGGCTGTTAGGCTATATGTAAAAGAAGACCCACTAAATTTTTATGGTGGTTTATCATTAAATTTATATTAAAAATAAAATCCATCAGGCAATAAATCTGAAGCTCAATCAGAAGTTATTGGCAAGGCCACTCAATTGGTTTCAAAGTTATATCACTTATTGGGTAATTAGGAGTTTTTATCTAAATAGGCTAGTTGACAAAAAATACAAGACAAAATATTGCCCTAATAAAGGCATTGCTTCAATTGTCGAGAGCAGGGATTTCCAATTAAAGTTTAAGGATTATATAGCAGCGTAGGGAAGTGGGAGCACGCAGAATTACTGCCACACTGTGGTCATAATTTAGCTTCCCTTTTAACCTGACGTTATTGCCTATAACTGCCTAGCAGCACCAGTGGAAGGAAGGTGCCTTGCTACCAAGAGAATTTATTTATGTACTCAATTGACATAACCTGTACCTGGCTTTGGCTAAGACACAGGTCTACTTAAGTAGCTAATGTAAATGGAAGGTGCATAAAGATAAGGGCTGGCCAAATTAGCTGACAGACAATACACGATGTGTACCTAACTTCCTGAATTTCATGTGCGCCGGATAGTCAGGTTGATGTTATGGTGTGGAATATTAGGATTATGCGATAGACAATTAGGTCCAACCATCTATTTATACTGCTGTACTATGCTGTCTGTACTATCTGAAAACACATTTTGGTTTACGCATATCGGCATGACATTAGTAACGACATCGGTATTGGCCAATGAAAGCTTAGAAAGTTCTTTAAAAACGGTGGCAGATATGAAAATTCCGCCAATGAGCCTGGCCAGTAATGTTACGTGTTAACGATGTGCATACGATCAGGTTGAGTGTGTATTATGAGGACCAATAAAAAGCGTCAACATGTCGGCTGTATGGAAATATTTTGAAGTATCTGAAACAGATAACGGAATTGCCATGTGCATGTAAAGCACCAGTGATGTGAGTAGGAGTAAAACAACGCTCATTTTAAATTACCGATTTAATTACGCGTCTTAAGAGTCAGCATCCTGAACAGCACAAAGACATTCTGGAAAGTAGGGAAGACAAAAACCCAGCAACAGTGAAAACCTGTCGCAAGCCTCTACTTCAGTTATTTCATTTATGAATTTAGTAGCAACCACCCAAAGGTGTGTATATGTATCAGCAGCTATCGGCATTGGTCAAAATGAATTTGGATATCAAATCCAAAGCATCCTTGCCTGTGGCTATTTGCATTTGTTCATGTGTAGGACTGTCATTTCTCTTCTTAATTTAAGCATTACTTGAATTTGGCCGGCGTACTCGTTTGTTAGCTGCTGAGGAATGACAGCAGCCAGAAGACACGTACTGTATCATCCAGCGAGGGAACATGCAGCGTGATCTGTGAGGTGTTACTAAACAGCCAACAATAACTGCATAAGATGAAGATAGAAGAAGAAAAGTTCCTAATAGCCGATGCTTTTTAGCTCTCAAATGAGTTTCTGCAATCATTCTCTAATTAGTCAAATCATCCGTTGTCTATAATTTCTAACCTGCGAGTGAGCCCTGCCAAGCACCAGAGCCTGATATGTAGGCCGTTCTCATCCCCTCTCCGATAATTAACATAAACACACACACAGAAGGTGAGTTAAAGCGTAAAAAATAATCACACCACCTTTTATCTTAAATGGGATCTAGCTTACTGCCTCAAAATTATTATACAAATTATTATATAAATTATGTAAAAGAAAAGTTTAGTCTAAACTGGAACTTGTACTGTGTGTGTGTGTGTGTGTGTGTATCACTCATGGTATCATTGAACATCAACTAAAACTATAAGAACTAACTGAAAATTAGATACAAAAGTAAAAAAAACAATAAATACTGCATCTGAAACTAATTGAAATCAAATTGAAACATCAGGTAATTTCCATTAATTAATTCCCCTTTTTAATACAATTTAAATTAATACAATAAAGGAATGATTTTTTAAAACTGATTTCATTTCGTTCTTTCTCCACTTATTATGACAATGATTATAAAAAATAAAGTGGACATTACTGCAAAGAATGGCAGAGGTGAATGCTTAATTGTTGAGGAGTCAATGAATGACATTCAGTGCTTTGTCAGGTTTGAACATGATTTGTGGATTGTGTGAGGAATCTTATGTATGGTGGATTGAAAGTAAGGATATAACAATTTATCAAGAGACACTTTTGTTAAAGATTAGATTATAATGAGTAACAGGCACAGAATTCAACTGTGTACCAACCAGAAGACTCTCACTAGAAAACACCTGGAATCTGTCACGTTGGGACAAGCTGGTGCCATAACCCAAGTGTCCTATTGAGCAAACGACACCCCCCCTCCCCCCCAGCAACTTCTCTTTGGTTGAGCTCCTTTTCGTGTCCCATTCATTATGCCCACTTTGGTTTTATCTTGGTAATTAATGTTTTGAATTAAGTGTTGAAAGTATGCAACATCATTATCTAGATATGAAAAAACAGTTCTGAAGCTGTGGTCTGTTGCACGTAAAATGGCACAAAGAAATTTAAATGTGATACTAAATATTACAAAAGCACAGCCATCACTTGAAGTTTAAACATCACAGTTTTTAAAATCACATTAAAAATATGTATTTTTTGCCAGATGAAGGACAGAAGCTAGCTGGAACTCTGGGATTAGATCACTGTAATTCTCTTAACTCTGCTTAGTTTTGTGTTCGTGTATAAGAAATTTATTCATTGGTGCCTCTAAATTGCCCATACTGTCTGATTATGTGTGTGCACTGCAACGACTCCCTTCCCCAGCTGTGCACTGGATGCGTGGTTGGAAAGTGCATGGATGGAAGGATAGCTAGGGTGGATTTAGGAGAACAAGCATTTCAGCATTACCGGAGTGTTTGGTTGATCTGCCTGACTTGACTTCCAGCCCTGGAGATCACTGTGGTCACAGGGGGCACCAGATTTTCCCGGAAAAGTTGTGTTTTGTCTCTTGATCCTTTGGTCCCAAGGTAGCGCTGAGTAGGTTTATAGGTGCATGCTGGTCACATGGTTCCTCGATTGACTGCCTTTGTTTTGAAGCATATCTCCTCCCGTTGTGTTAAGATACGCTGCTAAGAATATAAATGACTATGAAACAAAGGCGCACAGTTTGTTCCACACCCACTGTAGCAGTTGCTTTTGGTGACATCATAAAACAGGTAAAAGCTGCTCTCATATTTCTAGTTTCCCAGATAACAGTTTTTAAGCATGAAGTACCTGGAGTGCATTTGCCTTATTTAAAAGGATGGGCCGTACCTCGACGCACATGGGAATGGAGGCAAAACGTGGCTTCCCATCAGCCCCCATGTAGTTCTTTATCAGTCTGACTTTCATTGTGCTTCCTGTCATTTTCCTTCAATCTTCCCCCAGGCAAATGCAGGATGCTCCGCAATCAGCCATGATGCTGCACTTATACCTTTGGGAGGGAGTCTTAGATACGGGTTTGATATGCAATTACCTTCTGAAATCATTCAGAGCCTTTCACATCTTACACACTGTTGTAGACATGAAGTATAGGCATTCTCCAGGGCAGGAATGTGTGATTTACCGACAACTTGTACCTACGAATGGGCCATCATTAAGCCATTCGTATTAAAAATTCCTCACACCTCTGGGATCTGGGTTCGAGTCTCTGCCTGGGTCACATGTGTGTGGAGTTTGCACATGCTATTTTGTGACGCTCGTGAAAGTGTCACGTGACTTCAGTGGTTCATCGTACAGTGCAATACAGTATGTAGTTCCTTTTATTATGACTGTATAATTATTATAGTTCTTATTATTTTTATTGTTATTAGTATTATTGTAATTGTTACGTACAATATTATTATCCATGCGACTTACCTACAAATTTGACTTAAACACGGACTTAGGGAACGGATCTCGTTTATGACCTGGGGACTGCCTGTATTTCAAAAGGGACTGAATTGACACAAAACCCCATAATAACAATTTATTATTATTTTTGTTGTTGTGGGTATTTTTGAAATCACATTAACCAAACATTTACGTACATGTTTTCAGACCCTTTGATACTGAAGGCCTTTAGTAACAGTTTTCTTACTGCAGTTCAATAGAATTCCGCAACTGTTTTTTGAGACTGTTAAAAAGGGAAGATATAATTAATCAGTTAAATAATTTACTTTATATACATTGTAATCCCCCCGACCTCAGTGAGCATTAAGCGGTTACGGCAATGGACGGTTGGATATGCATTGTAATATTTTTAGTATTGTGCTCATTTTCTTAACATGTTACATTTATTTTGTTATTCTTTTGTTGTGCAATCCATAGTAGCAGCTACTTCACTTCATAGCTGGTGTACCAGTGCATTCATGCATGTGGCAAATAAAAATCTTGAATCTTGAAACAACAGGACATGAGATCGTTTGCATCATACATGAGTATAGATTATGGAAGCAGGGGGCTGCTTTTCGGAAGCAAGACAGACAGGATAAAATTTTCACACCTATTTCCTAACTTTGGCCTTGGACCCCCCCCTTATGAAATGTATGGATAATATGGGTTCTACATGTATGTAGGACTTGTATGTTTCACAGTGCATTAATGTCATATACATTTTATATCAGTGAAAGAAATATATATCTAATGACAAATTAAGTTAATTCTTTTGAGTGTCAAATAAGGACTGTATACAACTTGGGTAAAACACATGCGAATCATATGCATTTTAACAAAAAAAAAGTTTCCTTATGTGCCACATGTTTTCTTTCTTCTTATGTCTAACGACAGTTTTTTTTGTTCCGTCCATTATTGTCTTTGGGTATTTTCTCTATAATAACTTTTGTTTAAAACTTACTGGTGCTGGTCCTGCATACAATAGGGTTCTTAATTTGTTTACAATCCACTTGCAGTGCTGTGCTTCGTACAAAAGTTTTGTTGAAACTATTTTGAAAACAATGCTACATCAAAACCAAATTGAGCTTCCTATAGTCGTATTTGGAAGATTCAATACTGTTTAAGAGGTTTATGGGAACAATCATGTAGCTGCTTTAAAAGGCAACATAACAGCAATAACTCCTTATTGCTTGATCAATCTCAAAGTCATTTGGTCACACAGTGAGGTCTTCCGAGTCCCAGGGCCCTGTGCTGAATCTACCTTTCTCATTTCTGGCCTCCTTGAGTGGAGACTTAGTTTTTTTTGTAACTCTGGCTTTAAGGGATCTCTAGGATGAACGGCACAGCATTTCCAAAAAGATGAGAAGAGGAACATGGATCAATTTTCAATCCGGCAATGTGTTTCAACTCTTTTAACAAGGAGGAAAAGAAGTGAAACATTTGTTTTTTTGCTGAATGTCAGGGTCCTGTACAAAGATTGACTTTGTCTGTGCCATTGGTGCTGGAAAAAAATTTATGAATTAATCAATTGCAGTTGAAATTGCAATGTACATATCAATAGATAAAGCACACATGCTCTGATTCACTATTTGCAGGCCCATGCTGAGGCTTTTCAAGGGGCAGGTGCTGAGTTGGGGGCTGATCAGTGATTGCAAACAGGTGCCCAGGAAGGAGCCACATTCAATCATTGGCCAAGGGTAGCAGATATTCTTCATATTCATTATTATTATAAATACTGTTTGCATAGTACTACATAGTATGGAAGAGTTGTAAAATTACCTCATTCATTTAACTGAAACTCTTGGAACATTACTATACTGTACTACAATACAATAGCAGGCTGGTGCACCAAGGAGCCTGTAGCTGTTCCTAAATTAAACACTAGGTGGCAATGTTATGCCTGTCCATTCGGGGTCTGTGCAAGAACAATCTTGAACATTTTAACAATGCAAGTTCAAAACAATAATTGTTTAAACTCAGTCATATATTATTTTAAAATTAATTCTCAGTGAAGCAAGTAAAAAATACTTTCTCATATTATGCACTTTAAATGCAGTCCTATTTGAATTTCTTGTGCACTGTAGTACAGCACATATCAAGCATGGACACTTTGGGAATGATGAGCTAGTGCAGGGATGCTGTTGGTCTGCGTTTACTGACCAAAATATGATGCCCATTGTCATTCTCTTAATCAAGCTCAGTGGACCGGACGCCCAGAACATTAACACATTGTGAGTTTACGCTGGTGATTCTGTGTGTACGCGCATGTGCAGGGAGAGGATCGTGTTGTGCAGAGAATAGCTGCAGAGGGGGCCAACACATTAGTAAAACGACAGGTGAGCACTCTCGTTCTTCTTCTCTAATTTGCTCTCATTCTCCCTCAGCTATGCTTCAGAGAATGACGCCCGTCACTCATTCTCATCGCCACGTCCCCCTCCTTTTGTCCATCTGTCACTTCTGATGACATAACGTGTTTGTTTTTTCCCTTTCTTAGCTCTAGTGCGCCACCCCCACTCTCATTCTGCCTTCTGAAAACCTCCGTTGTGCCTTAACTGATTTAAATTTACAGTTATTCAATTAATAGGCTTTATTAAAGACTGTTCAGAATTTAAGCAGCGAGGGGCTGTAACAGGATATTAAGGTCCTTAATGTGCCTCACAGCCTTGGGGGACTGAGCTGTTTGTGTCTGTGCTGTTTCTCCATCTAGCATGGCTGACATATAAATTCCTAGAAAACACATATTCCCGTTATCCAGAGAATGTAAAGTAGCACTGGTTAAGGGGGATCCACTCACGCCTTATTCAGAGTCTGAATGGTGCTAAAATCACCTTATTACTTACGACTTATCTTGCCGTTTTCCCACTTATTCTATCATGACCTTCACTTCATCTAATCCCGATTTTATTTATCTCTGTTCAGAGTCAGCATACTAAAATCCTACTTCTTTTAACCAGCGGCAGACTCACCTCTTGCCCAATTTCTTACAGAAATTCCTTCTCCTGACCCTGTCCAATAACCTGAAGTTTGTCGTGCTCCGTCGATGTTCTAAATTTCAAAGGGCGGCCTGCTCCGCATTCTTTTGTCTGGCTTTTCTCCATGACATGATGCAAAAGAATAGCTCACCTCCTGTGTGCCATGCCCCCTCATTAACCTCGTGTGAAATCCCGATTGTTATCAGCTGTCTCTTGTTATTTCCATTAAGTCTTGTGTATTTCGAATTCGTGTTCGAGTATGTTTCCCTAGTCCTGTCATTAAAGTCCCTCCCGCATGTCCTGTATTTTTCTCAATAAACCCTGAATATCCCTGATCCTGCTTCACTGGTGCGATTGTGACAATACACATGCCCTTTTTACTCACTTCTGTCATGGAAACAATTCTCACAATATCATTTTAGCATTATTAGCTAGTTTGCTTCATACCACCCAGGTGTTGTCCAGGCCTTTGCAACTTGCCGTCACAGGTATTGCTCCCCCATCACAGACATTTGCCCCTACCATCAGTACAGTGATTCCACTCCAGTCTCCCAAAGCGTTATGGTAGTACATCTAACCAAGCTGGGTGTTTTGTCTCTTGAAGCAGTGGCTCGGTAACATTTTCTATGAATGCCATGTCTACTAACATATAAAAACACATTTTCATAACATATTATAATACTTTCATAAAGCATTATGAACATGGGTATACATATTTATAAAAAGGCATAGCACATAGTTATGTTTTTATGCATTATTAATGCTTTATGAAGCTTTCATTTATGCACTATAGATGACTTCATAATGCAGCACAAAACATTCTTAACTCTTACACCAACCATTATAATGAAATATGAAGGTATATATACTGCATTATAGATAAGAGCTTTGTTGGATCTTATGAAGTATTATAAACACTGTAATACCTTGTGAGTGTCAATAGAAAATGCTGTAATGATTTTTTTAGAGTTATACCAACCATTATGTTGCATTGTGAAGGTATCTAAAATGCATCATAGATAGAAAGATAGCTTTAAGTAAAGTGTTACCAATGGTTCTCTAGACAGACAATTCATCCATAAGAGGAAGTTCCCTCCCTGTTCTTCTGTCCATCCTCCGTTTTTTGTTGACGTCATTTATCTGCCAGTTGGCACCATCACACCTCATCAGCCTCTCAGAAATGTGGCTGTTGCCTTTGATCCCATGTTCTTGAAGCCACTGCCTTCACTGAGTTACATATCATGTGTCATTATTACCTTTTAATCTATTTTTTTTCATCAAATGCTTTTACTTTTAGGAAATTATGTAGCTTCCACGTTTCCACTATAAATGGAAAGCTGACGATTTTTTAAAAACACCTGAATTAAATGCATCGCTCAGGGGAACAAAGACAGAACAGATTCTGGGATGTCACTGTAAGACTTGCTGCAGTAATGCGGGAAAAATGAGTGAATATTCATATCATTGGAACCTTAAGTTGTCTTATAGCCTCTAGGCCTGCCCCCCAGTGGGGTAATCAGTCCCTGCTGCCACAAATCCCTTCACCACCTCCTGCGACAGACAAGGCCCTGGCCCAATGCCACAGGCATTGATATCCTTCTTGTGTTGGTGCAAGTGAAAGTGGGCATGGTCCGAACAGATGGTGAAGTCTCCCGTGGGAAATAATACCAGAGGACCATCGTTTCTGTAGATGATGCCACATACTGTGACGCAGAAACCTACTGGGCTGGCATTCACTGATTGGCACCATATAGGCTGATCCCAACAGGGGTTTCCTCATTGCTATGCTAGCAGGGCA
Organism: Stomatorhinus ivindoensis; assembly: GCA_019775895.2. Classification (NCBI taxonomy): domain Eukaryota; kingdom Metazoa; phylum Chordata; class Actinopteri; order Osteoglossiformes; family Mormyridae; genus Stomatorhinus; species Stomatorhinus ivindoensis. The sequence continues at coordinate 4,776,272 of JABFEB020000002.1, read as the reverse complement.
AAGGATCCAAGACAAGGTCCATGTTAAGCAATTTTCAGGATGTTTTGGTAACACATTCTATTAATGCTGTGTGTATAGGAATCTATTAACACATTCATAACACATTATAATGCATTCATAAACTTTATAAACTATATAAACTATAAATTATTATATATAAAAATGCAGAAGACATTAGAGTGATTTTTATTATGCATTAAAAATGCTTTATGAAGCTCTTATCTATAATGCACTATAGATACCTTTATAATGCATCACAAAGCATACTTAATTCTTATGCTGACCAATATAATGTATTATGAAGGTATTTATATTGCATTATAGATAGGAGCTTCATTGGAGTTTATGAAGTATTAAAATCAACACTATAATGCCTTATGATAATCAGATAAAATTCATTGTGAAGTCTAAAAGCACTTATGTAAGTCGCTCTGGCTAAGAGCGTCTGCCAAATGCTATAAATGTAAATGTAAATGTAAATTAAAGACACTATAATGTTTCATTAATTCTGATATTGACCATTATAATGCATCATGAAGGTATAGTGCATTGATAAATAAGTAAATGAATAACTACTGTCACGGAATAAATAAATAAATAATTACTGTAAGTAAATATCAGTAACTGAAAGCTAAATAAATGATTAGAGGTTCACTCTATTACTCAATGTACAGCACTGCTTGGTTGAACAGCGTACAACACCGTACGACATGTTGTTAAACAGGGTATAAGATGTTTTACAGTCGTAATCACTACAGAAACTGGAAACGTGGCTGGGCGGATCCTCCAATCGCCTGCCATCAGTAGAAAGTATCGTACTGTATATAGCTAGGCTAGGAACAAATCAAATGCTTGATGACTACTGTATGCGCATCACCATAGTAAAGTCGAACCATTGTGACACGAGGAGCACCTGTCTAGAGGAATGCAATATTTAATAATAATCTCCGATCTGACTCACACATCTGATCATCCGGGGCCTAACAACTGTTAGTGTTTTCTGTTATAACTGATATTTTTTGAGAGTATTTAGCCCCCCCACACCTAGAGATATATCCAATCATAAGGTTACTTTGTCCAGAATGCATCTAGGTCCAAAAGATCAGAGATAAAGACCAATGATCGGGCAACAATGTAGCCCATGTACCAGTGATGTCGGTGTACAGGCCTGCCGTGCATAATTACTGAGCACCCCCCACCACCCCCATTTGTCCCTCCATGTCGGTGGACCTGTCAGTGTAACAAAAAAAATGATTTCTTTCTTTTTTGGAAAGTGTGTATCAGCTATTGGGGCTATTGCCTCATGATAACATTGAATCACAGCTTTACTGGCAGAGCACCCTGTTACAAGCTGTTTTATTTTTACATAACATCCAACAAGGCATCTTTCAAGACTTGACTTATGTAAGTGAAAATGATGCAAGGGAAAAAAGTAGCAACTAAAGTGATGGAAAAGCACCTCGATTGTTCAGTGCAAGACAGACTATTCTGGGTGAGGTTTGCTAAGATTCCCCTCCTCCCTTTGTCATTGAATGTAACAATTAATGTGTGCTATTAGTGGAGTAAGGCTTTGATGTGTGGAATAGCTGAAATAATGCAGGGTAAATGTTCTCACATTCGAATGACTGAAGATGTAGCAATAATGAGCTTAGTGACTTTTAATGGTATTACAGCATTTTCTAGGAAGTAACTTTTGGTACTTTTAGCAGAGTTTCCACTATCCCTTTTTTGAGAACTCTCAGAATAAGGGGGCTTACCTTCCTGATTGGTGAAAAAGTCTTCAGTGTGAAGAGATATCTGTGCATCCTCCTCTTGAGGAGAGAGGTGGGGAATTTGTCTTGCTCTTCCTTTTTATCTCTCCAACAGCTTTGGAAGTTTTCAATTTCCAGGTCACAGAAGAGGTGAGGACTGAGGAAAAGGATTCAATTGACCATTTTAGCTGCTGTTTCTCAGATCCCAGCATCCATTGTGGCATCCACCTTTTATACTTGGCCTCCAGGGGAAGCAGTTTCAGATCAGCCTCACACTTATCTGGATTAGACAACACAGTAGCCTTCCTGACAGGATTTTTCCATTTTGGAATCATTTTAAACATTTTTAGAACAAGTAAAATGTCTCTCACTGGGTGAAACATCAAAAGACTCTTTTATTTGAAAATGTATTTAAATCTCCCACTGGAATTTCATACCGATTACTGACATTATATTAACTCATTGTCAGAAAAAGTTTCCTTTAACTCATGAATTAACATTATTTCAATGTAATTTAAATTGGCAGGATTTGTAAATAAACAAACTAACAGCACAACCATACAACAGTTTGACTGAGTCATTATCCTCAGGTGATAGATTTTCGTGGTTTTAATTTAGAAGTAAAATGTGTTGAGAATGTGTTATGGATTCTCTCCAAGTCCCTACTGATGAGAAACTGTCAAGCTGGTGTGTTTTTGTTGTTGAGCAGCTAAGTGTAATATCCCTTTTTAGCTCGGAAAAGTGTGAATTTAAGAATTGAAAAGTGAACAGTCGGCATTTGCCAAGTTGAAGCAGCTACTTTGCTTGCACTATGCTGTTCTCAAAAGTGGAAATGGGTAAGGAAAGGTTACTGTTGGAGATATTACAACATGTGACATGTTATGCTATGATATTTGAGCTTCCTGCATGCAGGAATTTTAATTAATGTGGTCATATATTCAATGTGGCACATTTAATTTTCTACTGGAATTGCCCCATTTTCATATAGAAGTTAAAGGATGGCACTTTAGAACTAAATATTACAATATCTACCCGTGGTCTTGTTTGCATTCTCACACTATTTAAAATAATTTCTGACATGATGGATACTTACAGCCTTAGAGGTTATTAAAATGCTAATCAAAACATATTTAGCCCCAGTCCTGCAAAGTGTGCAAAAAATGAAATGTCAATGAAAAAATCTTGAACATCACATTTCCCATTAAACATGAACAGGTGTGAAATATGAATATCTACAAGCTCTACACAAAACCTTAGATCGAGAGGAAAAAAATCCAATTTAAGGGGATAAGGGAAATTATTTAAGTTAGGTGATTATACGTACTGCTTTCAGCATTAACAATGCTGCATAGCTCCAGTAATTATTTTTGAAAACTCGAAAGTTCTTGATCCATCATATTACACACATACAATACATAAACGTGTAGAGAGAAGCAGTGAATTTTTAATTTCTGAATTTCAGTGAATTTCTGATTCTTGCAAATCCTCTCTGTTTTTAGTACAGATGTTAAGACCCTTAATTAAGAATGAAAAGAAATTCAAATGCAGTTGTGAGTCTGAATCCAGCTCTGCCAGTGTGGACCCTGTTTATTCTCCAAGTCTCTTTGCAAGTTTTCTGCAGGTGCTCTAAAGGTTTCTTCTAAAAATCAGTGGCTTGGTATAGGATGTAATCTACCTTACACTGTAGGCTGCATGTGTCCCTGATCAGAGACATGCATGATTTATGGATAAAAAAGATTTCAACAATTCAAGTTTATCTGGGGTAGCTAAATAAAGAGTTACGTTATTCTGGAAATATGTTAATGTGTTTTTATGTGAGTTTTGCATTCATGGATGGTGCCGTAAGACAGGGGTTTCCAATCTTTTGATGTCCACAGACAAAAAAATTCACAGAGCGGTAAAACGGCCAGGGTCATACTGGTCGATTGATCAGCGATTTAATAAGTTTAATTCTTTCCGTTTTTTTAGATGCGAAAACAAATGAAAGGGGTCATAGAAACATGAAAACATATACTTTAGTTTTGGAAATTGACCAACCCTTCCACAAAACCACCAGCGTTCCATGGCCCAGTGGAATTCTGCCCGTGGCCTGGGGGCTGAGAAGCCCCATGGTAAGAAACACGATGTCTGTAAGACACAGAATGTCTGCCCATCAAAGCTTTCCCGAAGGGTTATTGAATGGGAAGAGAATGGGCGGGTCTTTAGTTCTCTGAATCTCTTATAACCCACGACACATCTTTAATGTCAGACCCCACCCAGAGGGAGTTATACACCAATAAACTGATTGATTGCATTGATTTAGGTCTAATGTTTTGATGGCTACTGTAGTCAGCCCTGGCACTGATCACAAACCCTGCAATATCCTCTGGAGCATAAATTAAAGTTTTTAACCCGTATTTTTCGCAAATGACTTGATGTGAGAGATCTTCACCTCATTATATATCTCTTACAGTGCGGCACCCAGGGAATGTTTGAATCTGAGTTCTGAATATAGCCAGCAGATGGCAGTATAGCCCCTTTGTTTTAGCCTGAAGGGAGCGTTTCACGTCTCATGAAAAGATACCTTCCTCTGGTCAGAAAGAGCAGAGCTGTCGGAAGGCTGGATTACTGGAGACAAACGTGCCTGTTTGCCCTTTAGGAAATTAGTCCAGCACCCATAATCCACTGATAGGGTACTTGTTGAGGGAGAAGCTTGATTGTGTCTTGATTGTGTAACAAGATTACTGATATGACTTCCCTAACCCCCCCCCCCCCCCCCCCACACACACACCTATTCCAATAAGCCCAGTGTCTCTTCCCTATGGATCCTGATAAGACATTTTCATATACCTCCTGTAACTATATAAATCTTATGTAATATAAAATGCACACAAGCTTCTTAATGAGGCTGCAAGGAACATTGCATCACAATGTCCATCACAATTTGTTGATGCCTGTTAGAAGGAGCAGTTTTCTAACTTTCTCAAGCCTTAGATGCCTTTAAACTACAATGCAAACTCCTGGAGTATTTTTGTAAGCCTATAATTTTCCACTTACCGTGAAGATGCCCATGCATTCAGTCTAAAAGGAAACCAAGAAGATGATTTTTAAGAATGAGGGGACAGACATTGCGTATGGACTAATATATGTAATTAGACAAAACAAAAACACATACCCTAAGGGACTATTATTAACTTTTGTGAGAAAGACATGCTAGAACAGAGAAAAACTGCGGAATGGGACATAGAAAAATGGATCCAAGGAGAACCCAGTGACTAGAAAATGAAAACTATACTGAGTACAGTGTTCCCAGTTTTATTTAATGTCATGTCTTCACAGTCCCCTTTACTAATTCAATTTCATAAGAATCACGTGTTACATATAGACAGTCCTGTAGCACATTATTTATTATGTCCTATAATGGTTAATCAATAATCATAGTGGTCATTCTTCTTCTTCTTCATTATTATTATTATTATTATTACTATTATTATCCTTACTCTCAGCTTTTGCTGGTGGCCACTGACTAGTCCATGTCCCAAGCAGGGATCTTAGGTAAGTTGGCCGATATTTTGCGGAGGATGTGAGCAGTTCCCGTCAGTGCAATCTTCTATGGTGACCAGGTAGCTTGATAACGTCAACAGCTCAAATCACTACAGGCACAACTCTGGTCTTGCTGCCTCATATACTGCTGATCTCCATCTCCAAGTCTTTGTATTTGCCTAGTTTTTCAGCATCTTCGATGTTATTGCCATCGGCATCATGTCATCTACTGTGTCAGTCAGCAGGCATTGCTTTTCCTTTTTACAGTGGACCACTAAATCTGGTCAATTTGCTGAAATGGTTTGATCGGTCTGTACTGCCATATCCCAAATGATGGTTGTATCATCGACATTGATGACTTTCAGCTACGTGTTCAGCCAATGCAGATAGCTTGCCACTTCATTGTGTTGCTTCACGTAGTCGGTGGGTGCCAGTGTTATTATTATTATCATTATTATTATTACTTTATCCATCCATCCATCCATCCATCCATTCACCTATCCATCTTCTGTACTCACTTATCCTATGCATGGTCTGCAGAAATCTGCCTATCAGACCCATTATCTATGTATCTATTTATAGACCTATAGAACCATTCCAGCAAACTGTCCAAATAGCGTTCAGCCTATTATTACAATAACTTTGTATCCTTCAGTCAATGCTCCATAACCACGTATCCAATGCAGGATCACAGTGAGTTAGCAGTCCTTCGCAGCAGCACTGGGCAGGAGGCAGCATAGAAAACTGTTTTTTTTGCGCTGTGGCAGGAAATTTGAGTACCTGAAGGAAGCCTGTGCTAACATGCAGGGAACACCTCGAACCCCAAACAGCTGGGGGAGGAGTTCCACACATAGCCTCTCTGAATGAGAATATTAATCACCGCTATGGGCTGTGGAGGATGAAAACATGTGAGGTTATAAATGTAATGCATCCCTTGCAAGTCCTCTGAGCATCTGGGGACCAGGCATCCACAGCCTGGTAACTGTCATGGTCACCACTATTCCCTTAGAAACAGGCGTGATAAACTGACGCCCAAGTGGAAAACAACACTTTTCATGCAAAAAGCTAACAATCAGTCACCCTGGACCAAGGACACAAGAGCAGCTCTCTTTGCATACAATTAAATGCAGGGGAGTAAATGTCAGAAATACAAGTTCTGCGCTCCAGTGCCCTGTGGGAGAGGATTAAAAGTGTGTGTTTTTCTTGTTTTGTTTCCAGTTGACTCCTGAGAAAGACAACTTTACAGCATGAATTATTTATGGCTGAATGTGAAAGGTTACGGGCGTTAGAATGCAGCACTGATCAATAGCAGTGATCTTGGATTCAAGGCCAAAAGGTATGTTTCTGAATTACTATAAGGTTAACATTAAAAAACAATATTAAATATTGTATTTCATTTACTGCTGCAAAGTAGTGATGCATTATTACAGACCACTATAGCTTAGACTGAGGTCTTTTTAATACTGCTACAATAAAAAAGATAATATTTTTATTCCTGACTACCATACATGGGGATAAAGGTCCACCCTAGCTTTCTAATATCAGATCAAAATCCAAAAGTAATAAAAATTTATACTGGTACTACAACCCACAGGAGATAATTGCAGGGAACAACCCTGGACAGGGGGCCAGCCCATCGCGGGGCACACCCACACACCATTCACACACACAGGCACACCGACAGGCAATTTAGCAACTCCAATTAGCCTCAGCACGTCTTTGGACTGTGGGGGGAAACCGGAGTACCCGGAGGAAACCCCATGACGACACAGGGAGAACATGCAAACTCCACACACATGTAACCCAGGCAGAGAGTCGAACCCAGGTCCCAGAGGTTTGAGGCAATATTCCATTTAAACAAGCATAACAAGCATGCCATGATGGGATCCTTCTAAAAATAATTAGTGCTGTTGGTGTATTCCTGTAAAACACAGAGTGATCCCACACCAGAATATCTCCACAATACACATCACATGTTTTTCTCCCTGACGAAAAAGCAATAAACATCCTTAGATACTCAAACATATTGCTGCTTTTTCACTTAATCGATGGTTTCTTGAATTTTCTTTAGTAGTAACATGTGGTTTTTGTGTTCTGAAATACTGACCAGAGATTTACAATGTGCTCCCAAAAAAAGCACAACATAATGCAATCAGAATGAATAAATCCTAACATTCCTGTGTGTCACTGATGCACCGTTTTAGTCTGGATTTAGGCAGAGACTAGTTTATACGTAAGCAGTTAACAGTACCAACAAAGTGTTTATCTGTAATATTTTACAGTGAAGAATCTGGTGAGATTGATCAATACACTTCAAAGGGGCTTCCTTATTCCTTAAAGCCTTTGTGAAGACTTTACTCTACATAGGTGCTGCACAATAAGTGATTGTATCTGCTTATGTTAAATGCATCCTCAATGGCCATATTTTGTTGGATGCAAAGAAAAAAAAACTGTTTCAGAAGCAGTAATATCATGAACCTGGGGACTTATTAAAACCCAGCTTTCATAAAAGTTTTTTTTTTTTCCCAGAAAAGAGAACACTAGAGAAAGACGGCAGATCTATTTTAAAAAGGCATCCATCCACTGGTAACCCCACTCACTCTTAGATGTCAATGTCATCTGTGGGAAATATAAACAGGGTTACAATTGTAGAGGCCATTAGTGCTTTCACATTCCTCGGAATGACAGGGCCACCGGTAATGACTTCTGACGTGAATCGCTCCACCCATGGTTTTGATCCAGTCTGTCAGAGAGTGATTTAAAGCTTAAATCACCAAGGCAAGGTAGAGTGGGCCCTCCATTATAAAATACATGACAGAAGATCCCGTGTGACCCCTACTCTGTCACATATACACACACTAATCACCCCTGAAAGGGCCTGTCAAGACCAATTGAGTCCCTGGACAGAAGGCTCCTAAGTGTTGAGTGCAGTTGGACATCCAGTTTGTTCATAGTGTATCTGTTTAATAGGACCTCCAGGGGGTGCCGTCAGGAGGAGCGATCCGACTGAACTCCAGGCTGCGAATAAGCCCGTCTCCGCCGGCGCTTCATTTCAGGTGCCCTTGTTGCCATTCAGAGGTTTTGCTTGAATCCACCAAGAATGTGCAGTCGCTTAATGAATAGTATGATGAGCTGGAGCCTGAACGAGAGGTTGGAGCTGGGGGCGAATTCGGGGAGGGAGTGTCTGGATATTCCGGAACCATCCTCTGCCTGGGGCAATGATACATGTTGGAATTTCAACTCTGCAAACAGAAGCACGTGAGACAGTGATTTTCCCCCGTGGGTCGGGGTCATATTTTTGTTTTTCCGTTTTAGAAGGTGGGGGGGGGGGGGGGGGGNNNTCCAAGTTAAAACAAGCCATGGCAGGCAGAAAATACATAAACAATGCACATATAATGGCATAATTTCCCTGCCATTTGAGATACAAATGTCCATCTGGTCCAGGTTACTGTCAGAACGAAAGCAAGACATGTGGAACAGATTAATGTGAACAATTACGCACACATAACTCTCTCTTTCAAGATGGCTGGCGTCTCCTTCCGCCAGCTGACACACTTGAATGCTGAAGAAGTCGAATGTGCCGCTTCGGTTCTGCAGGTGGCGCCAAATCTCTGGGTATCTTTGGGGCCTCAGACCTCCAGGGTGAGGGGTCTGAATGCTTCCTCTGCTCTCTGTGTTTTTTACCAGGTACTCTAGCATCCTGCAGTTAGACATCTCTAAAAGCGCCTGTTGTGTACATGTGCCCTAAGCTGGACCGGCCAGTGTGTACCCCTGCTCTGTCCCCTACATTGCCTGGAATAGGCCATAGACCCTATTTTCCTCTTCAGGAAGAGAGCTTGAAAATTGGATGAACCACTAAAATTTATGGGATGTGGTAAAAACTAAATTTTCACTACTGTCTAAGGCTGTGCTATGCACTAAATCATCCCTGGTACCATAGGTGATTATGCATATCTAACTACAACTTTGTTCTGGCACTTGTTAATTGGGAGACTCGCTTACGTGCAAAAGTGTTTTTGTTCCACCATTTTCATCTTCAATGCAAATGCCTTATATCCCCAAAGATACCTAATTGCTTCCAATTAGTATGAATGAGGCATGTGCCAAAAGTGATTACAGAAGAATGGAAGAAATATAGGATTTCTCAATATGACGCTGCTTAAATGGTATGCGTGTAACATACAAATAATTAGATATAAAGTATGTATCTGAAAATGTGCATACAATAAATCCCATGAATGGTTTTTGATTGGTATAGAGAGGTCTGAGGAACATATTACATATTAATATTTCAGTAATTTGAAAGACTTATACAGTAAGCTATAATATGACCAAAGGCAGAATGCCCGTCTGATTAGAATAGATGAAGACCACTTATTTATTTCCATCCATCCATTTTCTATACCTGCTGATCCTGTCCATGGTTGTGAGGAGTCTGAAGCCTTTGGGCGCAAGTCGGGGTACAACACAGGCCAGGATGCCAACCCAACACTAGGTTTAACCTCAGCATGTTTTTGAACTATTGGGGGAAGGGGAGCACCTGGAGGAATCCCCATGACGACATGCGGAGAAAATGCAGATGGCATGCAGATGGGTCCATGGCAGAGGCTCAAAGCCAGGCGGCAGATGTGCGAGGCAGCAGGGATAACCACCGCACCACCATGCCAACCCCGACTTAGATACTCAACTGAGTGAATTAAGAAAGTAAATAAACATGACGGGCACAGGGTCATCACGGACAGTCACATCTATTGTCTGATGCTGTGAAATTACTTTTTGTAATGAAGAGAATTTGAGAATGAAGATAACCATAACTATCAAATGTCCATTCATCCATCCATGCATCCATCTATCCACAAGGTCTCAAGGCAGTGCAGCATCATGAATGGGATGCCAATAGCTGTCAGATATGCAGTATATACATATAGTATACTGCGTCTGAATCTCATGTGTTTGGTGAGGGGTTTTTGAGTCACTTAATAAATGAATGATTAACAGGTCTCAGAAATACCATTCGCAAGTATTTGCATTTCATTTTCAAATCAGTAAGATCTAACCTACAAACATTAAACATTTCACATTGATCAGTACATTTCACTGGGTATTTAACATGCCTTTGATCAACATTTCCCCCATGCCGCTCCATATTGTTTATGACTAGTGCTAATGTACAAACATTACTGTAATTCAATGCACCGACAAATCGGTGCGCGTGCATTAGTATCTCCTTGAGTTCCTTTATTATTCCCATATTTAGCTGAATGGTGACAGATGTCTAAGTATACTGAATGGTTCTCAAGAACATATTTGTCATACTGTTGCATCAGTTATGCCTGAACGGGGCTTCAAAATGAAAGAAAAAAAAAGAAAATGGGATTAAAAAAAACAGGCCAGAAACAATCTCTGGGTTCAGGTAGAGACAGCAGATAGCTCCTGACGTGAGGCGACCCAGGAGAACTGCCTGGCAGTATGAACACAAGACAATTAAGAGATATAGAGCTTTATGATGTCTCTGCAGTTAAACAAATTAGTGGCTCACACGGTCCTGCTGTTGTGTATGAACAGTTTACAGAGCCTTCGATTGGATGCTTTACTTTATGAAACTTGCTTTGCCACACTGCCCTTTTAAAAAGTACTTGTTTAATTGAAAAATATTACATTTCTTTGTCCTTTAAACACTCGCCGTGACCCTGTTGAGGGTAGGTGGTGATGGAAAATGGATGAATGGATAATTGAAGTAATATAAAAATAGAAGTCCAGGTCTTTATATTACTGGGCCAGTAGGTGTAAAACAAAGTATTACATTGTAAACTCTTTTAATTTGATCCTGTGTTGTTCTGTGTGACATACGATTAACCGGAGCTCGCAACAACTGACGCACAAAACATTGTGTTAATGACCGACTTCTAAAACCACTATCATACGGAGTTTCAGGGGCAAGTCAGAGATGGTCAGTTGAGAACAAATGTGTCCTGCTTCCGTGTTTAACTAAAAACGGGTTGGGCTGGAAATATTACTGGATTGTACCCTCCCATCTCACAGAGGCCTGCTAATATTGATACCAGAGTGGAGGCCCAAATGAAGCCAGTGAGCAAATCCATGTGTGCATCAAGTAGACACAATATTTGAACGAATGGTTAGTAGAACCTCATTGCAATTCATAAATGCATCAGTAAATGTAAGCAGAGTCAGAGTCTTAATTGTCCTGCATGTGTGGGAAAGTTTTATTTGTTTATGCATTATAACATAGATGACAAATCTGGGGTTGGGGAATCTGCGCAGGTGAGCTCTCAAGAGTGTAATTACTGGGCTTTATTCTGTGGCGGAAGAAAGTTCACCTCCAGCAAGAGAAGTAAGTAAGCGTCACTGCAGAGCCGTGCACAGAGAGCAGGGGCAGCTGAGCGGGGAGAAGGGCGGAGGAGGCGGACGGAGCCTGAAATAATGAAGAAACAGACCATCAGGCGTCGCGGAAAACTGTAATTATCTGAAACAAAATAGGAGGGAAAGGCACCCTGGGGGTGGAGGGTGATTTGCACGGTGCGGAGGGGAGCAGAGATGAAACTTTAATGAACGAGGTGAATGCCGGCGGCTGGCGGGGGGGGGGCTCTTCTCATGAGAGACTGCCTAGGCAGATTGCACATGCTTCCCGGCCAGCAGATGAATGGCTATCTGCTCACTGCTTAGCACAAGCCACGAATCCGCATGCACTCACACTGCACTGTCACTGCCAATGTTCTGCTTTTGATTAAAGCAACAATAATATATATCAGCCTCTCGCCCCCAGCTTGCCTGCAACTTTTATTTTACATACATACGTAAACCATTTTAAAATATGACAGTAGCTTCTTGTGAAGCAGTAGATTCTTCTGGTTGAAGGAGGAGTATCGACTCTCGCGAGTAATTTTTTAAATATGATATAATTTACTGATCTATAGGGGGTTGTTCATTGAATTTCACCGTTGGCTGTATGGATTCTCAGACGTACTTCTCAATCCAGCATCTGTTTCTTGTGCTGCAAGATATTATGCAGGAGAATGTTTGCCAGCTGGGG
>JABFEB020000002.1:4734747-4748244 GCA_019775895.2 Stomatorhinus ivindoensis | reverse complement strand
TCTGTGGCTTGTGGGTAAAAAAATAATAAGCCCCCCCCCCCCCCCAAAAAAAAATCAGTGATGTAGAAGACTGTAGTTAAAAACCTTTTTCTTTCCTCTTGCTCCATTCTGTCAGACAGTAAATCGTAGAAACATACACATTTATGATGACATATAACTGCATGGGTCACAGCTATAAAGCAACAGGTAACTGCAGCATTAAAAAAAGTCAAACACTGTATTACAGCGATTGATGCTGATGCTCATGTTTTTCTTAGCGCTCCCTTTCCATCCCCAGTGAAAGTCGCCCATATGACACACGTGCGGCACAATGGGCCCATTTCACAGTTCCCTGCTGAATTCTCGTCCAGACTCTTCAAACTGCCTCACATCTGGCAGCTGTGCCGTTACCAGTGGCAGGTAGCCAAGCCTCTCCTGCTTCCAGCGGACTCCGCAGATGTGACTCGTCGCGTGGATGCTAATGCCGGCGGTTTATCAGAGGTTCGAATGGTGTGGGTAATATTTATAAAGCGATGCTACAGCTGTTAGCCCAGAGAGAATATTATTTGCAAGCACGCGTGCGTGTCCTAGCGCAGACATACGCGCTCGGCTGTACTCATACAGACAAGTGGGTAAATAACCGACAAGGCTAAAGTAGGCGATGCCAGAAAGAGGAAAGAATCCGGGAGTCTTCACTGAGCAGCTGCAGGGGCCCTGGTGACTTACACTGGCCATCTAGGTGGTGCTTCACCAATGAGACACTGTGAACCTAACGGGAGTTTGGGAAAACAAGCGGAACTCATTCCAGTTAATCCTCCTAATGGGTATCAGATGCTAATGCGCAGTTATCACTGGGAGTCAATGTGGATCCAGAGCAGTGGTCCAGTGGAAGAGTGGAGCTTTATCCCGTTAATCCTGCCATGCTCCACCAGGCGCCCCCTCCACCCTCCGGGGAAAGGGGACAGAGGCGTTGAGAGCCAGAAAATATGTAAAAGCCATTTGACGCCACAGTGGCAAAGGAAGTGGTCAATAAGTGTCAGTTTTGAGCTCTTGGAGGGGAACTGCTGTTGAACCCTTTAGGGGGCTCAATTTAACTTGCTTCAGTAAGCATCTAGCCTTATAAATAGGTAATCCATAAGAAACTAAAATATAAAACTACTCAAGTTTCTTTGGATAAAAGTATCAATAAAGAAAGTATTGCCCAGTAATATAATAAGATTCTGTAATGAGACATTTCATTGCCCCACTATTTCTGCATGCAGAGCTAAGCCCATGCTTCGCTAAACGTGAATATACTCTACTACCATAGGATACACATATACCACATCCGGAACAGTTCTGAATCATTTTTGAACGAAGCATTAAATTGTTCATATGTGATGTCATCTTAAATATTTTAAATATCTCATAAATATTCATATGCATTAAAGCAAGAATTGAATGTGAGATGGATAACGACAAGAATAATTTAATACTCTGTTTGTAACTCCTTTTCTGTAGTTTTTAAGCGACTATAAGCTTAACATTTGCTTGCTGTAATTGACAGAGCAGGAGTCATATGACGATAACGGCGCTTAATGGTTGTCACGTCAGTCTTTGCTCCGGACGTCTGCGGCTCTTTCTTTCTCCTTTCCCGTCTTTATTTAAACGAGCAAAATGCTGTTAGACACCATATCAATCCAACCACCAAGTCAGGATTAATAGGCAAGTGAGGAATATGCTAATTGTCAGTTTCTCTGTTAATTAACTGCTTGGAAGAATTCCAGATTCCTAAAAAAAAACTGCCAAAACTATTTAACTGTTTAAAGCATTCTTTAATTTAATCATAACAATTCTAAATTATTTTGCAAACAAATTTAACTGTCATGGCTTGTTGTTTTGTATATGTACTTTTTCTACAATTTTCTATTTGGTATATTAAGGTTTTTTTTTAAACAGTGTTTTCGTAAAGGTGAACGGTAAGCTGGTATTCTGCGTGATCTGCCTGGAACAGGCGTAGAGAGAATCCCGCTTCGCTTCAGCCAGCTGCTCGCTTAGCCTTTCCCTTGTTCCCTCGGAATGCGGTGTTCCCCTAAAGGCGTGTGTGAAAGGTCGCCATGACATTGCTGACAGCTTGTGAAGTGGGAACTTAATGCCCTGCATCTGCGCTGGCAATGCGGCGATTGTCTGGTGAGATCACACGGTACAGACGAGGGTACGAGGGAATCCCGACGTACTAAGGACTCTTTTATTGTGACTGTAAGTGGCTCGTTTCAAGTTTACTAAGAGCCACATTTGTGCGTTTTCAATGCAGCTACAAATATGGAACACCTGGGCTAAGTTTCCAACTGAAGTATCCCTATGTGGACTCGAATGTACCGCTGACCTCTGTGGCTAATAATTTGGGGGGTGGCTGAATTCCATTGTTTTTGTCATTTTCGCCCGCTTTCTTGTCGTACGGGTTCCTCCAATACTGTCAATCCTTAAAAACCGACCAAAGCCCTTGCTGTGTCCCAGCCATCTGTTAGTGACTGGATTGAGAAATGCCTTGTTGCCCCCTGAACATAGTGTTGCAGAATACCAATATCAGGCTTTGCATGCGAGTACCCAAGCATTGTGCCTTTATGGAAAATCTATTGATTATTCAAAGACCAGTCAAGCAAAGTAGCTGAAGCATATTAGTCCGATTACTCACTATTGAACTGAGCTACAGCGCACCTTGACAATAAAGCAGAACCAGTGTATTTCCAAATCATTGCATGTCACCTGAAGCACGTAGCTTGTGGAAGTGACTTGGTGGACTCCAGAGTCAGTGCTGAGAAATGAGTGTGTCCTTCATACACTTCTGGTGGAAAGTAAATGTGTAATTACGGGCCGCGGACGGCTCAAGATGACCGTATGACGACGCTGACACTAACATTCTGCTTCCGCTTATTTCTGGCTCACATTGCATTAATCAAAATGCAGCTTATTATTTTAAATAAGAGTGCAGCAAATCACAAAGTATGCTCGATTAATGAATCACAGCACAGATTTCCACTTACTGAACAAGGAGATGGACCTTTTCTTTAAGGTGCAATAAATCTGGTTAAGGTTCCTGTTGCCCAAAGGTGGCGCTCGGTGATTGAGCAACAAAAGCCATACTTTCACTGGCATTTTCTCTCTTATTGTATTAATTACAAGGCCCATCCAGTCCGTGCGCATGGAGAAATTGGGTTATATTTTATCTGACTTGGCTGCAAATGGGTACATTTTAGAAATTCTGCCCATTATCACCTTTCTTTTAATCTGTCTTGTGTCCATGAAAAACACGGGGCTCTTAGAAGTTCCCCATTGTGCCCCGAACACAGCAGGAATGGTCACATCAATATGTAATTAGATGATTTGCTATAATAATGGGTACAGGTTTTATGGCTTAAAAATGGAAGATGTCGTATAGCATGGTTGCTTTGCTGTTATTTATCCAAGTGTTCAGAGGAAAAAAAACAGTAAATCCAGTCTTGAGATACAAAAAGGGTTCAAAAAATCATAATGCAGTGTACTGTATTATACCTATTTATTCAAATAAGCAGAGTACGTTATTTTCACACCTGCTGTATGAGTGAGAAAGTCTCACAAAGCATAACCGTAATTGCATGACTTTAGAGGAATTATTAGTGCAATTCTTTACATAGTGACCAATGAAACTGAGTGTAGTTTTCAGTCTGACACACCTTTCCTGGGTGTCTTAGCTAATGTTAATCTTTTGAGATTTGGGTTACACTGCTCACTTGCCAGTAGGTGGCAGCAAGAGGCCGGCATGGCGTTGCGATCACCATGACGCTCACTCCTATGGGTGGTGAAATGGAACACTGTTGCTTGGATACATGTCTGGAGATGGTTGTGTTATGTCTGTGTTCCTGCAGCGGTATCCTGGGATTGCCATCTGGAGTGGAAAAGTATGGCAAAAACACGAGTCCAGTCACAAAACCATTCAATAAAATCAGATTGATTATACCATACTTCTAGTGAGTCAATACTCCACTTCATTTTTCTTTTTCACTCCTGAAAAATAGTACAGCAAGAAAAGGTTTTTTCCATTATTGTATTTTATGGAGGTGTACATTCTCACAGTTAAAGCTGTCAAATTCCATTTAAATTCACAGCATAGCCACACAAATGGCTACTATGAAACCAGTTAGGCCCATAGCACGTGATTGTCGTCCAAACTGTTTCAACAGTGTGGCATTAAAATCTGTTTGAACCTATTTTAATATATAGAGTTTGAGCGCAAAAGCCCAGTTTTGAAGCTCCAGATCAGAATTCATTTTTGTAGTGCTAATTTATTCTGGCAACTTACAAGTTCTCGCTTGTGTTACGAGATACTCTGGGAAAAGATACAAGGGAAATCTGTCAAAAGCATTGGCTGATGGTGGAGAAAAATTTAATGTGTAGACTTGGGTAGAGGATAAAGTACATATCTGAAACGTAACAAGCAACACAGTGTACATCTTCTGGAAAGCTAACATGGATTATTTTGTCAAAACATTACAAATCGCCTTCTTCGGTATGCATGAGAGACCAAGTTCCTCCACATATCACACCCTTGAAAGTAGAATCAAGCCTGACCAAAGGAAAGGAAGCTACTCCCTGTTATCAGGGACGGATTACGGACCGGGCCAGCGATGACCGCTGCCCAGGGGCCCTTGGGGTGCAGGGGGCCCGTGGGGCCCCTAGCCCAAAACAATTTGCAACGCTTAACAACAATGTATTTTCGTTTGTCTATTTTAGAGGGCCTACATTCTTTGATCCTCTGCCTACAAGGGCCCCTGACCCTATAGGGCCTCTGATGGAAACATGCGTTTGGCTGCCAAGGGCCCTTGAATTGTGGTGGTGTTGCTGGTGTTGGGGGGGCCCCACGGGGCCCCGACTGCGAACGTTTTGCCCAGGGGCCCACACAACCCATAATCCGTCCCTGCCTGTTATGACTGCAAAGCCTGAAAGGATTTCTCCTTTTGGGTCCTTTTGTGGCAACACATTTCAATCAATTATGGGAGACGCTAAAATATATGTAATAAGTATATATAAGTTTTAGAAAATTAAAATTACTGTTGGGAGGAATGGGCAAGCAAGCTTCAACTTGCAAATCTTGCCACATGACAACATCTAATAGGCAAATGAATAAAAGATATACAAATAAAGCATATGCTTTTCAAGGCTAGACTTCAATCAAAACCTTAATCCTCCATCAAAACATTCACCTTCGATAGAGTTCACTGTTTAGTTTTTTTATTGGCTTTTCAGCTTGTGGGATATATAATAACAGTAATCTGCCTGACTTGGGTGGTTAGTCGTTCTATTTAATTTCTGCCCAATTGATTGTTCTGGAAGGGAAGGAGAAGCAGCCAGTCACACAGTGCTAACAAATGAACCTTAACCTATGCAAACAAACTGCAGCAGACTTGTGCTGTTTTTTTTTATATTTAAGAAAGACATGTTTCTTTCTCCTTTTATTTAAAGTGTCACTTCTAATTTTTTCTCTCGCTTAAAGCAATTGGGATTTAAATCTGGGATTTTTCAGCACTGTCGTGACTATAAATTACGTTTGCTCAGGTTTTAGACAAACCTGATGAAGAGTGACAGGGGCGAGATTATGCTGAAACAATTCCAGCAGAAATGAAACACAATGGAATGAAGATGGACTGAAATGCCTCGTAGACAATGCATCAGCACCCACACGGGTGGTACCATGTCCTCCTAGGTGTGGGGGTCGTGAGGCTGGTTCTGTGCGCCATTCACATGTGTGCTACACCTGCAGCCAGTGCGCATGATTGCACAAGTACTCACACGTGACCAATGCAGCAGTACCACACTGTAATCCTGTTGCTGGAAGGGTTCTATGCTAAAATGCAATTGCTCATTGAGCTGCATGAACATTGAATTTCAAACTTTATTCAATTACACATTAAGGGCATCTACACAAAAGGAGTGTGAGAAACTCTGGTTCTATCAGCCACAGGCAAAATGCAGTTTAAGTGCATTTATATTCTATTACGTCCTGATAAATGTGCTGCTTAAATGCATCCAAATCTCCCCTGGATCCATTATCTGACTAGATAAAAGCTTGATAACTAAATATCAGGACATAAGTGTGCATTTTTCCCCTTAGAAATCACTAGTGTAATCAGTGTGCTGAAGAGTGATGACAGAAAATCTCATAAAAAAAGCAAAGTATAAACTACAAAACGAAATCAACATTAATACACACCAGAGCGCACATAATGCATGCACAGACCAGGCTCAAAATCAGGCAGAGCAAAACGTCTTCATCACTGTCAAATCTGTCTACATTGTCAACGCTGTGGTCAACAAGCATTAATCATCCCCTTTACTTCTCATTTTAGATGACCTTTTAGCTAATGTAGACATAATGGTGCAGTGGAGTCTTATAACATTCATCTAAATGTGATAAAAAAAAATCTAGTGCAGCATAGTTTGGAGAGTGACAGCCTGCAGTGTTGGAACTGTGCCTCAGGTCTCTATCTCTGGCACTCTCCTCCTCTGTCTGTCACCCCACTTCCTCTCTCTCTCCTGCTCTTTCTCAGTCTCCGCCCCCTTTTTCTTCAATGCCCTCTCCTGTCCAATCATGCACTTCAGTGACAGCACGGTGTCTGCACAGCCCTGCCCACTCAGAGAGGGCACTAAAGCATGCCTTGGTTGACTGCAAAAGCTGATGCAATTGAGCAGCTCACTGGGAAGCAGTGTTGCCTCTCATCTCCAGGGTTTGGTGCTCAAATTGCACCTCTGCTCTGTATGTGAGGAGTTTGCATGCTTTCTCTGTGTCACTCAGATTTCTTCCTTCAGTCCAAAGACATGAACTTAACCTACTTACTAAATTGCTTGTAGGTATGTATATGTACCCTGTGATGGTATAGTGTCCTGTCCAGGGTGCATCTCAGCCTTGTTCCCACTGGGATTGGCTCCCCCTGCAGCCTGGACATGGAAAAGCGGCTGGAAGATCAATAGATGGATTAGTTAATAGCACCTGTTAAACATAGACAGTTGAGGCTGCCTTATATGGACACATCATGCTGATAATTTTATTTAAATGATTTATTGGGTCTTTGTCTGCTGTCATACATCATTCACATTTTTCCAAAGCAGTTCAAGTTGAAAACCATTTTATTTTTCGCTTTCATTCGATATTAAACACATATCCAGCAATGATGAGTGTGCTATCCTGGACCAAACAGGAAGGATATGGACAGAACGATTTTAGATTTGGGTTGAGTTACTGTTGACACACAGTGGCAGACTAACTTTTTTTTTTTCTAACAAGCATGTCTGCAACATCAATGAAGGCAACACATCGTCAGGAACCGCTGTGTTCCCCTGGCAACGAAACATAAGAATGTTCTTTGTAAACAAAACACAGTGCCGTGATTCCTTCCAGCATCGGAAAGCCCAAGAGACTCAAAGTGTTTCACTGTTTCCTGTAATGTACACATCAATAATGCATTCAGATGCTTATGAAAGCCAGCCTTTGCTCCCTCTGCTCTTTCACTGGAGTCATTTGCAAATAAATGGACATTAAATGACCATGTTGTGGGGGTACAGCTGTGCGGCGGAAGATAACTTTGAAAATAGGGGCCCTACGTTGTCAAATTTTCCGAATCTCCTCAAGATGTTTTAATGTTCAGACCCGGCTGGTGTGTTTCATTGTACGTTTGGTAATAAACAGATTGGAGAGTCAACAATTGGTTTTTCCATAAAAGGGACCAGCCACTTCCTGAGACCAGGCACCCTGTCGACTCGCCTGTGACGACTAATTGATCCCGGCTGTGGCCTCATGCTGTAGTGCTGACTTTGAAAAATTGTAACGTGAGCAGCTTGTAGTGGTGGTTTCCGGAACCTCGTATGAATTCATGGCACATGTACATTTTGTACATAACTTCAGATATTTCCACAATTCAATGATACAGTGTACAAGATGTTAATTAAAGTTCAGCAACTTTTTAAATTCTTTGGTCGAATCACAATTATGCATCGACCAAATCAAGTACTATAACCATCAATAGGACTGGTTAGGGTTAGAATTATTGTTCAAAATTATACCATGATGCTGCTGAATTCTCAAATCTGATTGGTCAGAAGTGTGTTGATTAATTTTTTTGCCAGTCAAGAGCACTACGGTAGTGATCAATATGCAATTATAGTCTTTAATTCTAACTAGAGCTGTCACATTTACTTGATTAAACTTGACTAGTAAACGCATAAATTAAAATGTTCCTTATCGAATACTCGGCAATATGGCAGGAGTCGGCACCTAGCAGATGAAGGTGAAAATAAAGTGCGAAAACCATCAATTGTGTTGAAGCATTTCACATTAAAAGTGAATTAAATTGTGGTCTGTCAGTATTGCAAAGCAGAACTTAAATCTCACCACAGCACAAACATATAAGCCAAATGTGTGGTAAATGTGGTGCAGGCGGGTTAATTCACTCCATCTTTTTAAAAGTACGACTGCAGAGGCAAAGAGCTACTTGACACGCATTGAGCATTAACCTTTACACGCACATACTGTAGCTTACTGCACACATTGTTCATCTCCAAATGTGCGTGTGTGCATGAACTTGGGGGACACTTAGTCGTGACGCCTGAGGGAGGTTTCAGACCCTGTGACAATGCACCAGATAAGCAGTTTGAAAACAGATAAACGACTATGAGGCGACTCATCAAAGTGAAATAACGTCAAGGCGAGAATCCTTAGCAGGATATTTACTTAACAGCAGAATAACATACTGGCTAGCAGACAACATGGTATTAACTATAATCAAGGGCACAGAAGACAATATTGGGGGGGGGGGGGTGCGGACACAATTTCAATAATTCAAATGCAAAAGTTTATTATTGGGGGGATGGATGATGCCAGATTAAATTTTAGGGTGTACACCTTCTTCCCTAGTTTCCACGCTCCTACCTGCAATGATGTCTCCATGTCAGCTGACTTGATTTGTCTGGTGCTTGTGACACCCCCCATTCGCCATGAAAAAAAAGAGACGATTGCTGGTACCTTTATACCCTGCTTCAGAATTACATAAATGCTATCATTAAGCTTTCAATATGAATATAAGCATCTCAATCTGCGTCATGTGATGTGTAATACACGGCACATAAAAGCAAAAAATACTACTGAATGTGCTTTTTGAATGGGAAGGCCCTTCTCAGACCCCTATTGAATTCTCCTATGGGCCCACTACAGTTTACCTATCAGCCGCATATTGGGATGGAAGACACAGTCATTTACATGCTACACAGATCCATGAACCACCTAATATTAATAATTATTGTTATTATGATGATGATAATATTAATAATAATCTTGTGTCAGTCATCATATGACTCACTCCAGCTGCCTCTTGTCTGCTCCCTCATCAGTGGTGTATAATGTGCCTCCCTGTCTTGAGCTCCCCAGTCCAGTCACTGATGCTGCTCCTTGCTTGTGCTCCAGTGTGTCCCATCCTGTCTGATGCTTGTCCTCCTGTTTCGACCCCTTGTGATCTTTTGAATTTGTCGTATTGAGTTTCCCCAACAAAGTCCTTCTCGTTCCTCCCTATGCTAACCCTTCCTCACCCCAATGAGACACCATGAGCTTATTATTGTTGCTTTCTGTAGTGTAACACATGTGTTAGAGTGTAAATGTAATTTTTGTAGGCTTTTGTGTAGTGCATTTTGGATAACACCTGTGTGGGAAAGAACAATAGGGACAATGACCATCGTATCTGTTGTCCAGAAGCAAAGTACGTCACGTGCTAGATCTGTATATTTCTGCATTTTATCTGTTTGTGTCTTTTGTATGTTGTGTGATTCTGGTATCTCAGTGTCTATAATGTGTGTGGTTTTGTTCTATTTGTCGATCATTGTGATGTCCGATCTGTTATGATGGATGGTGATTCTATGTGTTAGAATGGTTCTGTTGCAGTACAATTTATGTGACGTGTTCTCCAGCACTGTGTTCAATGTGTATTTGTAATATGGTGCGTGTATATCTATTACATTAAGTTCTAGTGCTAGTTCTTGGTGTATGATGTTGGCAACCAGATTGTGTTGGTGTGTATAGTCTGTTTGTGCCAGTAGTTTGCATCCAGAGCCGATGTGCTGTATTGCGTCTTGTGAATTGTAACAGTATCTACAGCTGGTTTCTGTAATGCTTGTCTTTGAGGATGTATTTTATATTTTATCTGGTGTTGATGACTTGGTCTTCAATACCGAACACAAATCCTTCAGTCTCACTGAACAGATCCCCAGGAGTAAGCCAGCTGCTTGATGCATGTTTATCGACACGAGGCTGACTGAGTTCATCGGGTTGTCTGAGTTCTCTCTGGCTCCCTTCTAGCTTTTCAGAGGTGTGGGGTTGTAATATGTTCCGTTTCATTGTGCATGTTGTGTAAGCTAAGTGGTGTTAAGTTGGTGTCTGCATGGAGTACAGCATCGTGTAGTGCTGATGTACTCTGTTGTGTGTGGAAGAAGCTTCACGGTGTGTTTATCTGTGTATTGTGAAGGGTTGGTATGTCTATGAGGCGCCTTCCATCTTCCTCCTATGGGAGTGTGAGCTGTTCAGCTGCAGATTTTCCTTGATGATTTTTATGTGTTGTTAGTAGTGTATGTGTTTTCCTTCTGAGCTGTTGTAACTTTGTGGATGTCCAATGTATTACTCCAGAGGAATATGTAAGTATTGGTATTGCATATGTTGATGGCTTTGACCTGATGACGTGCGGGTATGTGTTTTTAGTATTCCTGTAAGCTGAGATGTGAATTTATTATTAATAGCAATAGTACTACTATTCCTACTACTACTAGTTGTTATTGTGTCGTTATTATTATTTCTGTTGATATTATTGTTACTCCTCAGTGAAAGGCCTGACCCCATGGCCTATGTTTGCACATTCTGGCACTCGTCACTTTATACAGCGCAACCCCAAGTGTGTTTGTATGCAGTGTATTATTTATGTTTATATATTTATGTCTTTTCATACTCTGTTCTTATGTTTTGTGTATTGTCTGCTCCTGTGTATAACTGCCGCTGTAACACCAAAATGTTCTTAGTGGGATTAATGAAGGGTATCTTATCTTTTTTACTTTACAGGAATTTTCATAGCTGTTAAACATGGAAACAGCTGAAAACTTGAAATTCACACAATCATGAGAGAAAGGTCTAAAGTAAGGATGGACTTTTTTGGTACTTGCTTGTAGCAGCTTTGGATGAGATGATCCTTTTTATTGAACCCTTCAGTATGTATGCAGAATAATGGTAAGTGTTAGACAAGGTGCTTTTATGAATAGTTCGATAACATTTAATATTATTAATATCACATATAGAACTTGAAGCCATTATAAGAAAAGCATAAATAATTTAGCTGAACTCAACTATACTATTAAATTAGCAGATGAGTATTCCCAATGACTGATGCACATATCATTCAGCCTTGATGAGGTAATCATCTAAACGAGCCACTTCCTAAATGAGTCAGTCTGCTTTCTGTCTGAAAAGGAGAAGGAAACTGAAGAATACTGGCAAAATTTGGATCCAGGGTAAACCATGAGATGAAGCCATCATCGAATAGGAAGTGAGATGGCACGGAGAGTGAACATGGTGGGGGTGGGGGGCATTTTAGCATAATGAGACGTTAACGTTTCCCGGCAGCGCCATCGACAGCATCGCATTTATCTGCGCGCGCAATGATTTGCAGGAAAGCCCCAGGCTCTTCTCAGATCACTTACCAATCTCCTGCTGTACCACGACCGGAATGAGAAGTGTCGGCCGTTTTTTGTTTGACCCAAAAGACGGTCTGTGGCTGAAAAAGAAAACATCTTCAGCGCATCAAAATCGAGTTCAGCTTCAGAGGTAAAAGTGACAGCTGCTTCCGAGGTGTCTCCCACGACAGGCTCTCTGTGCGCTGTCATAATTACAGTCCTGTGATTCATCTATTCTTCTTTTCACCGCGCTCAGTGAAAGGCACGAATGCTGACCGATGTGCCTGGGGCCACTGTGCAGCGCTGTGAGTAACAAACACGACACAAAATGAAGCGCTTAGGAGTTAAACCTGCACCGGTCACAGAGCGGCGATCTGCAGATGTCTCGCAGATCAAAGCGTAACAAACAATTTCCAAATCTTTACAGGCTAGACAAAGAAGGTTGGCGGAGGAGGGGCTGAATTCTGAAATGTCAAAATGAAAGCTTCTATTCAAAATTATATAGAGAAATACCCTGTTACGTTCATGGGTCCAACTCCCATTGTGCAATCTTATTATTATTCGCTGTTGCATGAATGAAAATAACAGTGTCTCAGCACCAATAATCTACTGAAGGATGATCTACACAGTAAGGGAGGCTGCAGGCCTATTTTGGAATCTAAAAGGTGTTTGCTGTTCAGACTTCAAGGAGTAGGCTATAAATGCTGATAATTAACTGGGGTTTTTTTCTGCACCAGCATTCCGAAAAGAATAAAGACCCAATTTAGAAGTTTCTTCATTATCGCTGCTTTCTTGATGTAAAAAAATTTGCTTCAGGTGACTGATGCCTTAAAAATAAACAGACAAATGAAGTTCGAGAGCTTGAATTTAATGTTCGCGTCTGCTGCGGGGCATAATAAAGGTAAGGAGGATTCGCGAGGGAATACCGAGTGACGCAAAGCTGTTCACGAAGGGGGTGAGCCTCTATGCCGTATTTAGGGCAACTTGGCACGGATGCTGTGAGCAATGGCTGTTAGGCAACGGTCCCTGCTTGTCTTCCCGGAGTGGCACAACACCGGTAAAAAAAAAGCAGAGGTGGAAATAAAACACAGTCCACTTGGGGGCAGTCTGGTGCCATTTTTTAAAGTCGACGCGACAAGCAGCAGAAGTGGCTGCATTCGTCAAGAAGCCTGACGCAGAGGGGGAGGTGGGCAAGAAGTGGTAAATAATGTATGTGATCTGTCAGAACATTATAACGCTCTCAGCTGTGATAAAGCAAGGAGTATAAATATGACTCTTTCGCGGAGTGCCCAACAATAATAACTGTAAAACTATAAGTAAGTGGCAAGAGCAGCGGTAGTTAAACAGGTGGATCGGTGCTAACTCGGCATGGCTCTATTTAGCCGAAAAAAAGCCATCACACTCCATTTATACTCATTAAGGTACATACCTTTCTCTGCAACACACAGTTTTAATGATATTTGTTTGTGTTTTTGTTTCTCGTTTAAATGCAGTATTTACATTTCTGATAATTAAACATATCCCTTTTTTCTCCAATTCCCCCTGCGAAAACTGACATCTTTTTCTACATGGCCCTTGATTTTGCACACTGGATGATTGGCTGTTTAATGTCTGTATTTCAACTTTGCTAACATAAATGTGGCTGTCACGAACTTATTTATTTACTTCTTGAGGCTAGCTTTGTACTCATTTTGTGGCTTGGTGAGCGTGTTCTACAGTAAGGCTTCTTGGGAATATTGAAAGATGAGTTTTGCATATTTCAGTGTAATATATTGTGTTTTTATATATATATATATATATATATAT
>JABFEB020000002.1:4712283-4727038 GCA_019775895.2 Stomatorhinus ivindoensis | reverse complement strand
AGGGAAAGGGGAGGTGGGGGCCAGAGGGACAGGCACTGGGGAGGTGGGTCCCAGGGGGACAGGGACTGGGGGGGGTGGGGGCCGGGGCCACACTGCTCAGGATAGGCCTGCTGTAATAATGCCAGTGAAGAACACCTGTAATTTATGTCAGGACTAAATGGCTGTGTTGTCTTCCAAGAACAAATGATGTCAGTATTTGTAAAAGAAGCCATGATTAAAACACTGCAGTAGCTCAGGACATTAAATATGCAAGTGAAAGTTACGTCACGTGAATACTTTTATAACACCCTTGAGCTATAATATTATAATATCCCACTGGATGTTTATCAAAGTAAATGCTAACACATTTTGAATGATTATGTTTTTGTTGTCTCATTATTAGTTTTTGTTGTTTTTGCTGTGATATTTAAATGCTTGTTCTCACACAAAAGAAAAGAACATAATAAAAATTCTGTTGTAAAGGCTCAGTGACAGAAACAGTTAAGCTTTTAACTTCCACTTACAATGTGGTGTTGAAGAAATGCTCCAAAACAGGCAGAATAAATGCCATTAATTTAAAAAGAAGGAAAATGGATGTTCTTAATCTTTACATATGACAGCCCAACATAACGGATAAATGGCCAGTCTATAACTTCTGTGAATTATACTGGTGTTGAAAGTATTTATTGAAGTGTTACAGTTGCAATTGACCACATAATCCTGTAGGAACATGCATTAAATCACAATCTGCCCTTTGGTGTGTGGATCTGAATCTGGAAACGGCCGTATTGATTAAAACATTGTAATAACCTGGGGCATTAAATATGCAAAGAGTACAATTCTTTTTTTGCTGCATTATGGTAATTTTGGGTAATTTTATCACACACTGGAAGCATAGGATTATACCATAATGGTTGCTTCTGATCAGAATAAATGCACACAGTAATGAGTTGTATTAACTAGAGTGGTGGTATTATTTGTTTGTTTTTTTAAAGTTTTAATCTTGCATTACACATGAAACATTACATTTAGTTGGTTAATGGAGCGAACTGCAATCACTTGCAACAAATTTAAAGCAGTCTTTTTATCCAGTTAAATGGTTCCTAGTAAAGCTGGAATAGGAAGGAAAGTGGTAGCTAATGAACACTTTATCCATTATAAGGCCTCAGCAGGGTCTTCCGGCTGCAGCTGGCCAAGTAAATATGTGGACCACTTAAACTTTAGAAGACACTAAACAAAATGGGGAGGGGGTGCATGTGCCACTTACGCGGCAAGCCAGTAGGGTGGTATGTCATACCGAAATTGCAATGATGGACATCTGTGTTTTTAAGCGGGTACTATTTCGGTTTCAGGCTCGTCCGGTTTGTTTGTTTGTTTATTTATTTACCTAGCTAGCAATTTAGCTACTTATAGCACGAAGAGGAGGAGGTTACGGATTAGAGTTAGTGACAAACCTGAAAGTAATTTAGCACCTGTCCAGCAGGCCCCAGTGTCTCGTACATCATCTGGTCATCAGTGATGGATCTCGACGCGGCACCCACTTCTCTTTGAGATCGCTAATTATCCATCATTCCTATACGTGCTTACCTGTTTTTTATTTATTGTTGCGATTTGTCATGCTGCGGCCGGTTTGTGATTCCTTGCATCGACCCGCCCGTCACCATCTCTCCTCATCCCCTCATCTGCCCGTTTGCTTACCTCTTTACTTCCCTGGGTGTTCTTTCCTTCCTCTCTCCCTCTTCCTCTCAATCAGTCCTCTATTTCTGTTCTTATCCCTCATTCCTTCCTTGAATCCCTCTCCCTCTCTTTTTGTTTGTGTATGTTTTAAATTCTAATAGGCTTGACAGTTTTATTTGGCTGCAGCAGATGAAATCATTATTGTCATATTCTTCAGCCTCTGCTGTCAGTGGCCCCCACACACTCTGTACTTATACGCGAGCAGCAGTGAAAATGTCTTTCTGCTGAATGATGGCTCTGCCCAGACAGCTCTTTTACTGTTACCATTCAGACAGGACAGAAAATATGTTAATGTCCACCCAGCTCTGTGCATCCTAGCCTTCACTTGGTGAGATGCACCTGTTATGTGTGGGCCTGCTTAGTACCAGACCAGACCACTAAACACATGTGCGGAACAATGAATGGATGTGGGAACCCTAAACACACTAAACAAATGCATGTGGGAACACTGAACAAACTGAAGGAACATGTGTAGGAACAACGAATGAACTAAACTGACGTATGTGGAAGCACTAGACAAACAAAAAACTGTGGGAATGCTGAACAAATAAAAACAAACGTGGAAACACTGAATAAATGAGGCAAAGAAAGGGAGTGGAAAGGAGGCACGCACAATGCATTTCGATATTCACGCCAGAACGCTGTGGATAACAAGGTCCGTCTGCTCTTAAAGCATGTTACCCTCGCAAATACATTTAATGATTCGAACAAATAATTGGGGAGGCATAGTGCGGCGGGGGAGCAGGTCCAAACGCTCGGTAACATGTGGGCCTCCATTTAATATAGCCGAAAGTTTGATTTAACAAGGCGAGCTGGGAATTCAGATGAGAATCGTGTAAGCTTTTTGTTCTCAGTTAAATAGGAGAGCAGGTCTTTTATTTTATTTTATTCTTTTTATTTTTTCTACATCCCCGATAATGAATTGGAATTACCTCCAGCCGCACGCATTCAGGGCCGTGTGGATGGCCATCGCGCACAGCCGGCGCATCGCGCCTAATCAGGGGCATAAATAAAAGAGGCTGCAGTGCGTCCACCCCATCGTGTGGCGGCTGTGGAGCACAGGCTGAGAGCGTCACGCCTGAACCGGCTCAGAGTGCGGCAGACTCATTAAAAATCTCCAGCCCCGAGGAGGAAAGCTCAAATAAGGCAATACCCCCCCCCCACCCCACCCAA
This sequence comes from Stomatorhinus ivindoensis, assembly GCA_019775895.2. Taxonomy (NCBI): domain Eukaryota; kingdom Metazoa; phylum Chordata; class Actinopteri; order Osteoglossiformes; family Mormyridae; genus Stomatorhinus; species Stomatorhinus ivindoensis. The sequence goes on along the minus strand of JABFEB020000002.1, from coordinate 4,724,149 downwards.
CCACCGCCACCAACGCCCACGCCATTCCTATGACCTTATTCTACATGCAGGAGTGGGAGATCGGGTACGCCTCACTGGTGAGGCAATCTGGTGGGCAGGATCTCTGAAAAGAGGGATGCTGGACAGATGTCCAGGTCCGATATTCCTGCGTGTCACAGCGTCGTCCGCCACTAAGACCTATTTCACAGAGGCTTTAGGAGGGAAGTTGGGATCTCGGTATCTTGGACGGTGGCTGATCGTCGTCACGCCGTCATGGCCAGGGCAGACTATGAAGGCCCAGTCTCCCTGTCCCTCTCCCCAGTGGTCCTGGCAGGGGGTGCCGCAGGTCAGCCCGCAGGTCTCCTGTAACGTGACACCTGAATGCCAGCTCTTCAGCACTCCTTCCCGCTGAGTATTATTAGCTGCTGTCCCACTGTCATCCTCTAGATGGACCTCCATATGAGTGCTGAATGTGACCCTCTGGCCACCCGTGTGAGACTTCCTGTTTTCTGTCTTCCTCTCATTTCGGTTCTAGGTTATTACAGCAGGTCGCCGCTCCCCCTTGGTGCTGCCGCCGCCTGCTAGGCTGTGAGTTAAGGGATGGCTGCTGGATGGTTTGAAAGTGATGAATAATCTGCTGTGCTTGCAGAAGCCAGAAATACTCTGTGAACTTGGATGGAATCGCGCAACATTATGCCTGTGTGTGTGTGGATTAGATTTATATTACATTGTGGGGACCAAATAAAAACCAGTTTTTTTGTGTGTCCCCATAAAGATCTGTGAACGCAATCAAAGTAAAATTGCCAAAAGTCTCATATTTTGTTTGGTTAAGGTTAGGGTTGGGTTGGGGCTAAAGTTGTCATGCTGGGATTAGAGTTTTCCACATAAAATGAATGGAGAGTCTCCACAAAGATATAATTACAAACCTGTGTTTGTGTGTGTGTGTAACAATTCAGTTGTACACACTATCACTAGTTCATCCGTCCCGCAAAATTACTTTATCCAGGTTTTTCATACCTATAACCAAACCAGTACCATCTTCGTGGAAATACATGCTTTGTTATTAAAGCTAGTTCTAATTACATTTATATACTGTATGTAATTACATTCCAACATAAACACAATTATGGACTTGGTGTTCATCATGAAAACGCATGTGTAGTATGGATAACCATGAATAATCCTCCATGCATTTCTGTATTGTTAACCATTCCAATATACATATAGTATCTAAAAAATAGACCAGTGTTTCTCAAGACGGCCCTTGAGCCCACAGACGGTCCACATTTTTGCTCTTTCCAGGCTCCCTGACGACTGGGTAGGGAAACACTGGAATAGACAACAAAAGCATCTGAAATGTGATGAGGTGGCAGGTCCTCGTAGCCATACCTATCACCAGTCTGTGGTAAAGTTTGTTAGAAGCAGTGAAGTTCTAAATTAGTTAGAGACGATTCTGTGGTGGTTGCTACGAAGACATGAAGTGCTTTTTCAATTCAAGTCAACATAGCCCTTTGGGAACACACCAAAAGGACAATAAATCAATGCGGACTGCCTTTCTCTAAATCACAGGTTACTGGCCCTTTATCCATTATGGATTGACAGCGCTGTTCAGCCCGAATTAACTTGTATCCAGTACATGGACAATATTGAGAAAAAAATAAATAGCATAAGTCCACACTCATTGCAGTAAATGTCCTGATACCTCAACTAGGCTATGGAAAAAGTCCAATCAATTGAGATGTGTTTGTATGGCCGGGTTTCTCTGAGAAAGGAGTTGAACACAAACAAGGTTGGCGGTATATGTTGTTGCCTGGTGCATTACTGTTAATTTTGTCGCGTTAGTTACCTAACTGAAACATTTCTCCTTGTTTAGAGTGACTTGGCCAGCTATTTACATTACTCAGATTTCTTGTCGCACTACCAATTTTCACCCCTGCCAGCTTAACACCGTGCCGCTCCCTGGTAGTAACAGGTGAAACGAGGCACTGAAACCCACGGTCATAGTGATTCCTGTGTCCTGTCAATTAGTGCCTGGTCCAGTCTAATGAGAACTGATGAAGTGACCGGTGGGAAGTAGGTTAGGGCATTGGTCCATGAGCCACATTCCCACCAACCTGGGGGGGATTCTCTGGGGGGTGATGTGTGGCTTATTGGGTTAAGCCTCTGTGCCTGTGATCCATAGGTTACTAGTTGGGCCCTGGCATTAGCTGAACAGGAAAATCTCTGTTGGGCCCTTGAGCAAGGCCCTTAACCCACCACAATGCTCCAGTGGTGCTGGATAAATGTGCCGGCCCTCTGCTTCATTCTCATACTATATAGAACAGTGAAAAAGTCTTAAGCAGTCAAAGAAAATGTTTAAGGCTACTTATCTGGATGGTGTGTGTGTGTGTGTGTGTGCATGTGTGCGTGCGTGCAGTGGTGCACTGGGCTAAGCCTCTGCCAGTGATCAGAAGGACACTGCATCAAGCCCAGCCTCAGCACATCTTACTGCCCTTTACCTCCAGCTCCCTGGTTGCTGCTCTGGGCGGCTGCCCATTGTGGCCAGCTTGCTCTCACCTACAGAGAGCAGATTGCAGGAGGTGTGAAGAGATTTTCCCATGCAGATCAATAAAAGTACCAATTATTATTAAATCACCAATAAGACAATAAAAACAATCAGGAATTTCTACTCGGAAAAGTTACTGATATCTTGTTAGATGGCTAGATGAATAATGTGTCAATTCCCAAACCTCTCCTCAGGGGTACCCCTGCCATTCCATGTACTTAAATTATCTCCACCAGCTCAATTAATTAATGGATTAATTATCAATCAATCCATGCAGACTAGTATGGTGCTGAGGTATCACCCACTGCATCCCTGAGGTGGTTTGTCGTGTGGTGGGTGTGGCAATACGCTGCATTCAGCACGCGCTCCTTACCTCTCTCTCAATTAATTTACATTATCTCTAAATAACTCAGAGACGTTATGATTAGCCATGCGAGACTGGGTAGTTGTCGAGTCAAAAAATACATTGGCGTTTCAGATGGTTCCTACAAAATCCTGAGGTGATTTTGAAATGGCTAAGCTGACATACTTCGACGGACATAATATTGTTTTGCACGAACAAGAAGATCATTTAGATATCGTGTTCTATTAAATATCATTTTCTACTATTTAAGACTTTTGCACAGTACTGTATGTTTCTGTACGTCTCAAAGGTGAGCATAGTGGTATATGGGAATAGAAGCATTCCAATGTCCCTGTACCCATACTTGTACAAATCACAAACACAGCACGTTTTCCATTTCACAAGTAAGATGTTAAAAGGGCTTCCGCGCGTCGCTGTATAATCAGATTCATTAATATAGAGATGCAATGATCTGTGATCAGCGATAACACATAAAGCGTGATTTGACCTACTCTTGCCCCAAACTGGGAACAGTTTATGAAAATGGTTGGATTTTTGTAGTATGTCCTGCAGTAGGCCATTGTCTTTCCTGCCCTGTGTTTCCTGAGTAACACACAGCTGAGTAACACACAGCATAAGCAGTGGGGGGATTGATGGACGGCTCCTGCTTCTGAGACAGCTCACACCTTCTAAAAGTATTGTTATTCTAGGAATGTCTTCAGCAATTGGAATGAGCAAGTCAGAGTATCTACAGGCCATCAAGCTGGATTTTCATTGTCTAGGTGAAGCCGGAATTCATGGGCTACAAGAAGACATCAGATCCTGTGGTAACTGCACTGTACCTTTAATCTGCATGAACTACATATAAATCTGCATACGCACATATGAGACCGACCTAGTGGCATGAAACTGGTGACAAACTGTTTTTCTGATGGTTTCAGTAAACTCTAGTTATGAATGCATGCGAGTAACTATGCATTGAACACCGTATGAAAAGGTACTTTCTTTTTTTTCCTGGTTTTACCTGATGATTGCTTTTTAAAAATCATTTTCTCCTTTCTAGTTTGCTGTGTGCACTTAGCTGGATGCATTTTAAACTGGAGTCAAGTGCTTGTTTATTTTACTGCCAATCAAAATATTTCTGAAAGAACCATGACGGGTTAGAAAAATGGATAGTACAGTGAGTGCTAGTTCTTATGTCCACACAGGCATGTAAACTTGCATACTCATCAGATAGCAGTAATGTAAACAATGCATACTGCTTACTGATATATTGTGTGTGGTTATGTGTGAGTGTATTAGCAAGTGCACTGCTAGCATCCTATCTAGGATGTATCTAGTCTTCTGCTTCTTGGAACTGTCAGTCACTGTGATCTTGTTCTGGGTGAGTGGTGATGGAAGAATGATGGATGGATTTAAAGTAATTTTTTGAGCATTGACCTCATCACAGCTGACCTCAGAATGGGGATATCCAAATTAAACCTAATGGGCCGTGTTCTCCAGTGTTGTACCAATGGCACAGTTCAAGTAACGGTATGCTGGCCAGTGACCAAGCCACAATCACTTACAGAATTAAGTTTGCTGACAGTGAGGTTAACTTAAATGCCTTTGGATAGCAAGGGGCAGCTTTACTCAGCTTTGATTAACACTAGCACTTTGGTTTCTTACATCACTGCAGATTTATCCATGTTTTAACGTAGGGGATAACTTTCGTAATGGGTGTGGCTTTAAGGTCTTCAAACGTGAGCAGGAGGTTCACATCACACAATTAATTATTAATGCTTTCTGACTGACCAGCTCTCTTGTTACAGAAGGTCATTAAAATTTAATCTTCGGGGACCAAAATGTTGCCCATAATTATGTTTTTTTTATCCTCTTTTGCTTGAGCAGGTATACAATGTAACTTCATTCTAAGGAATGAGATTAATGTGAAATTGGCTTAATGATAACATTTGGGGTTGAGTGACTTTATTATTCTCCACTGAAACAAATCAGTTCTGCTCCAGCACTCACGGTTTTTAGGAAATAGTCCACATACATAATAATTATGTCATTCTATTTTTGTGATGTGTGTTGTGTATAGGAAAATGATATTCCCCAAATGTATTTATCTAATAGCTGGAGTTCTTCTTGTTTTTCTTTTCCCAGCAGTGCTTAGTAATGGTACTATGTGTCGCCACACACAAACTGACAAATTTGACACAGCAGTGTTTATAAGGGTCATTCTGTGGGAGATGTGGTAGATCAAATAACATGGGAAAACGGCAAGTGTCGGCTTTGATATAGTGTATCCGATGTGGGTCTGCCCTGCTCAACAGAGCCGCGTGTCAGCAGACCACACCCAAGGAGTTTGTCTTTATCCCCAAGGAGCCATTTCTTGTGGAAAACCCAGTGGAATAGGTCTCACGGAACACGAAAGCAAAACCAGGCAGTTGTTGCGACATGTTGGGAATGACTCTTGTAGCTTTTCAGTTGAGAATCATGACATTACGAGAGTATGCATTTTCTACATCTTATATATAAATTATATATTTATCAAGGGCCATATAAATATATAGTATGCTTGCATATTCTCATAATTATGATGCCCCACCCCCGTCATGTCATTCTGCTCCCCTTCCTGTTGACGTAATACTAATAAATGTAGCTCAGTTGTTTTTGGGATTAATCATATATATAAATCATACACGTAACCTTCCATGGTCAGTTGGTTTCTGGAAAGAATAGCCTCCAATTCGTGTATGTGGGTGTTCTTTGCTACTGCCTTCCAGCTGCGCGTCACAGAGACCTCTGCCTGCCTCCTAACCCTAACCCTATATTGGGTTAGTAAACACAAATTCATATTAAACTAAACACGCCACAGATATCAAGAAGCGTACAGCGTGACGGCGAGTGTGACATTACGCAGCATGCCGATGCAGGTGATGTTCCCCGATTAGCTAGGAGTAGCCGATGCCCGACGGCGGGAGGGTCCTGAGGAGCTGGCTACGTTAGACAGGGCGCAGGCATTCGGACGTGCATTGTAAGGTAGCCATAAGCTGCTTATTGGAGCCATTGAGGCATGGCCCTTTAAAAACCAGAATAATTTCCAGTGACAGTCATTGTGGCTTAACCAACACTCTCAAGTTCATGTTCTCTTCCTCTGTCCACCCTCCGCTGGTTCCCATGATTCGTTGTCCATGCACATTCAACCCAGCTGCTCTTATTTTATTAATGGCTTTGACAGTAGGCGTGATCAGCACGCCGCGGCTGTTTTGGCGTGCAGAACACACTCCGTAGAGTCACGCGACTCTGAAAATGGAGTCCCGAGTCATATGCCTATGTTTTGACCGGCTTATGGTCGAAAACATTTTAAAAATAACCAATCTAAAGGTGAGAGATGAGGACATTCAACAGCGCGCTGACAGCAGCCCAGGCTGAGGGATGGCAGCGATCTCCATAAAAGCTGAGAACACTATGGGATGAAATGTGGGGACAGTCGATGGCGGATACCTGGATGCGCTTTGATATTTCTCTACATTGCGGCATGTAAACCACAGGCGAGACATGTGCAGGGAGCACCAGCCGAGAGGCAACAGTCACTGTCAGGCACAAGACTTTTTCCTGACATTAACTGGAAACCCTGCCCAGACCATAATGTCACCAGCAGACAGAGCTCGCAGTTTACCCTGAAATTTACAGTGGGACCTGGGAGCAAACTAGTCAATACAGTTAGAATTCGTTTGGCCTTTTCTGTATGAGTTTGCCCTCATTTCTCTGACCCTACTTTTGTTAATGACTTATTTTCTGTGCTGCTTGTGCAACCGATTTCTGTTTAAATGGGGATAGAGCGGCTCGTTTACATTGCCATCACGGTCGAGCGTACTGTAATGGAAATACAAATATTTCAGGTGTCCTCAATGTTTTCACCTACAGTATATGTACGGCCCCTCATAATTCTTTATGGGATAAGATACCAAGTGTAACCGCTGTTCCTTAAAAGCATACTTGCACGTGTGATCCATGGAATAATGTTACCCTCCAAATGTCACTTCATGAAAGGGTTCAAATATCCATCTTCACAGCAACATGTAAAATATTACAATCTCGATACATTCAATTCCAGGGGTTATTTCATGTGCTTAAGTAATTATTATTCTCATTACCTTAATCATAATCAATACTACTACTACTACTAATAATAATGTATTAGTATTACGTGTGAAGAACAACTCGCAGACTTAATTTCAGAAGTCACTAGTCAGTGTTTTTAGGGGGGTGGGTGATATGTCATCCAATCCTGGGATTGTCAGTGCTGGACGTCCACAATCCCCCCCATGTCGATCACCCACACGCCAAATCACAGCAGAAGGATGTATCACTCTTTAATATCATTCTCCGCAACCCAGGTACTTCCCAACCTTCTGTGTGTCCTCAGGCTGAACTTGGGGACGTGTCGCCCGCTTAGTGTCCCCAAAACCTGCAGTGTTCTCTATTTCACCTCGTCTCATTCTTCACGTTTGACGCGCATGTTATACTCTATACGCTGATATGCAGTGAGAAACCAAGACCAATTACAAGGTTTATTCCACCTGTTTGAAACTGCTGGAGTCTATTCCCACCACAGCATGAAACCAAACTGGTTGTTAACCTGTGCCATAATGTAAGATAGCATTGACATTATGTTTATTTATTCAGTACTAGGAGAATGCATACTTGATGCTGGTTTATTAATAGCATTAATTAGATAAAGCTTTTGCACAAAGCAAGCAATTAAAATTTCAGGTCTGCCTCATTTAGTGGATGTATTTAACCTGTATACATAGGATTTTAAATAAACATTGAACATAAAAAACATTCTCCTGAACACTTCCTCTATTAAAATATTGCTTTTTAAATCGTTGCTGAAATTGTGACACTTATGATAAGCCATAACTGCCATATGATGCAGCAAACTATTCTTCATCCATCCATCCATCCTTCCGCCATTCCGTGCAGCTTCTTAGTGATGACCAGGAAACTATTCTAGGCTGCACAGGGCATTAAAGTATAGCAAGAACTAATAGTCATGTGGTATATAAAACACAAATTCTAAGTATGCTTTTTCTAGAAATAAAATAGTATTGGTAGTGTATTCTGACCAGAATCTGAAAGGCACTGACAAAAAGGCTTACCACAATGCAACATGGTGCTAAATGTACCTTACCCCCAAGCAGGATATTGATGTACAGGCATGATAATGTTTGACATTCATTGCAAATAGAAATTAGAAGGCCAATCAGTAAACACACTCCCTGGGATCAGAAGCTATTTCTCTGGGTTAAATTGCCATATCATTTGTTCTGATGATTTTGCCCTTACCTTCATCTATCTGCTGTAACCATGGCAACCATTGCTTTTGCTTTGCCCTCAGACTTTTAATGGAAAATTCCACTAGATTTTCATTGATTCATTTTTTTAAAACTTTGATTGATGTGAACTATGTATTTTAAAGCCTTTTTCTGTCATATGAACCAAAACTTTAACTGATATTAAACCTAGTACTCAGATCATGACTTTCACATTTATTTCATCAAGCAGTTTGCTTTCGGAATCCGATTATTTATTTATTCACTTGCATACTTATCGTTTGCCCTTTAATACATCTCGCATTAGTGTTTACCCAATGTAGAGCCTACAGCCCATCCTAGGCAGTAAATGACAGGGAGGGTATGGCTTGGATAGGAAACTAGTGCATCAGAGGAAAGTATTTATTTGTTTATTTATTTGGATGGTTTGTTTGTTTTAGTGCATTTTCCCCCTAAAAGTATCTTCAAACCCCAGGTCCCAGGGGTGTCAGGCACAGTGCTACCAATGTACCACTTCACCACACCCAAAAGTAAAATGCCATTATTCAAAATATTTGAAACATTACAATAAGTAGTAACAGAAGTATTGTGACGTACTAGCTGGGTCTGAACAGCATATCTCCAAAAACTAGCACTTCAGTCAGCGTATCCTGTGCTATAAGGTAAACCGCAGATCTACAAGGAGAGCAACGTGTGAGTCTGCGAGGCGGTGGTGGGGTTTGATGAGCTGGGGGCTGTGGGGGTTCATGATGGGAATAAATAGACCTGTGGGTCGTCTGTTGGAGATGCTCATTGTAAACTACATAAATAAATAAAGACATACGCACGGTTCGTTACGGAATTACACTAGCATGCCATGGTTCAAGCTTTTCGGATGGGGTTGAAACAGAACCAGGGAGGTCCTGGACACACAGTCTAACACCCTTTTTTGCAGAGGCAGGGCAACGCTAAAGCAATAAACCACAGCCGGCCCACCGCTCTCCAAATTCATCAAGGTTCATTCTACCCCCATTAGCCATTATTCATGCGTGACATCCACAGAATGTGGCACCTGAGCTATGGAGTCTGTACTTCCAAGATATATGGCCAGAGCATTTCATATGGTGGGTTATTTACCTTGTCCTTGGTTCTCATTCTTACTGATGTTGGTCAGGTGACAGTCTGGAGCAGTTTCAGATCCTTCCCAAACAAACACTCATACATTATGGTGACAGGGGTATTGCGGCTGATACATGGATCAAGACCTCCCCCTTTTCCCCTTAAAGCTTGTCTCAGGCGTTTGTGTTTTTGATGAGATGTCTTTTTTTTTTCCTTATAATTTTATGTGTGATGCATTGCGTACTAGAATTTTACCATTCCTGCAACAAAAATTATGCATCTCATCAACGTCATGGAAACGTAATTTAAAACATTTCCATTATTTTAATCTATCGTTAGTTTGTCAACTTCTGTCTTGCTGGCTTGTGACAATTTATATATATATATATATATATATATATATATATATATATATATACATAAACCTGACACAAAACCTATTTACCTACGTCAGTTTTAAAATGTACCTTTTAACAGCAGTCTATGGCTCAGTGAAGTAAATTTCCCTTAAATCCCTGCTTCCCCTTCAGTTCACTGAGGACATCAACCTTAGACCTGAGAAGGATCTCAACAAAAACTGCGTTAAAATGGAAAGGTGCACAGCATTAAACTGCTAAGAGAGTGGCCAGACTAGCCACAGCATTCATGATGTGTTTAAAATGCCAAGATGTCCTTTCTGTTGGCTGAAGGTCATTCTCTAATATAACACATTGCATTATTTTTTCTCTAAAGCCATGGTAACAGTTTAATGTATTTTCATTCCGGCTGTTTCAGCCCCTCCAACTGAAGGGAAGCAGACTTACATCTGTCCAAAACAAAATCCTTACATGAGGTAAACATTTGAAATGAAACTTCAATGAAACTTAAAGGAATTTAATCCTTGTGTTGATGAGATCACATCACAAACATTGGCCCTTTATCTTAGAAAGTTTCGGTTCACTTCATTCACCCAAACATGGTCTGCATTATGGTCAGGTGGATCATGTTTAATAATGCTATTTAGTTTAAGAAAATGTATGCTTTTGAAAATTAAATATTCCGTTTTGTCAAATGTGTTCCACTTGAATCTGTGACATGAGAATATTAACAGCAGCTTGTCTTTCAAGTGTGATCTTAACCTGAGGCATTTTTATGCAACTCCTTACCAAAATATTTAGAAAATTATACTTTAGTACATTTGCATAACAAATTTGTATTTGAAGTAATGATTTATGTGATCACACATAATAGCAGTTTCAGGTCATTGCAATGATGATTTTAATACTTCATTTAAGTTTAGAAATATCATTAAGTTTAACATCAGTATTACTCAGCATTACTCTTGCATTTTTGATTATATTTTCCAAAGCTAAATTTGTAATAAGCTTCTACAGCAGTAACTATGTTCCCTGCTAAGTTATTGTTAATTTAAGATTTTCAAAATGTACAATGATATCTAATTTTCACGCCACAAAGATAATTATATATACAGAGTACTGTGGAAAACTACATTTAAATTTTCGTGATGTTGGTGTAAAACAATGACATTATGTCTGTAAGAGTGTGTCAACTTAGCCATTTCAAAACCTCTCTTAAAACTACCTTAGTATTTGCAGCAGCCATCTAATGATCCCATGTGTTTTTTAACTTGACCAGTTTTACCCCACCTTGTTTGGCTAATCAATACCCTACTGAGTTATTTAAGAAATCAAGTTAATTAATTAACTGAACTGGTGAAGAAATTTAATTAATACATAGGATGGCTTAGGTGTCCCTAAGGAGAGGTCTGGGAACCAAAGTGATCTAGTTGTCCTTTGAGATGTAACTAACTTTTCGGAGAACAGACAGTCTTTAATCTTTATTAAAGATTAATGTTAATCTTTAAACTGCATATGTTATAATGTTAAATTGTTTTTTTTTCCTGTGCAAATATACAGATACTACAAAGATAAATAGCCTTAAACATTCAATTCGACTGCTAAAGACTTGTGCACGGAATTGTATTTTAGTTGTACATTGTTTTATCTAATGTGTATATTATTTTTCATATTAACAATTTTTATCATTAGCTGTATTAAGTATTCATATTTGAATCTCGAGTTCGACATTGTCCTCTGTGGCTACTACTAAGCCTACTAGGGCAAGGACGTGCCTCTTTTCCTTTCAAATGAATTTATCAGCATAACCTTCCCACATATACTCTGCCCTGACACATTCCGGTTTTAAGCTTTCAAGTTTGTGTAGGTCCCACTTTTGGTTAATCCTGCTTGACCCTTTGCTCCACCCTGCTTAATTTTGACATCTGGCCTGCACTGTCTCCCCGCTTTCTGTCTCCCCGCAGCAACACGTACAGTACCAGTCAAAAGTTTGGACGCACCTACCCATAGAGAGGTGTACTTGTAATATTCTCTGCACTCAACAAAAATTACAAAGACATCAGTGCTATCAAGTAACATATATGGAATTATGAACTGACTAAAAAAAGTATTAAATGAAACATAATTTGTTGGGGGGGGGGGGCAGTGTCATACCCTGCCCGTTCCAGCCTCATGTGCCACGCCCCCCTTGCTCCTCATGTGCGAATCCTGATTGTAA
>JABFEB020000002.1:4695277-4712183 GCA_019775895.2 Stomatorhinus ivindoensis | reverse complement strand
GATAATCCTGCCTCAAGTCCTCTTGCCTGCCCGACGCTGCACGCATCCAGGCACGCTGCTTTACCCGCTCGTGACAGGCAGCTCTGTGGGTTGGGACTCAGAAGGTTGCTGGATCATGTTCTGTGGTTGGTAGCGTGATCCCACCATTGGGTCCTTCAGCAAGGCCCTTAACCCCAATTTCTCCATGAACTGGCTGATCCTACTGTCTCCATTTCTACTGTATTTAGATCAGGTGACCAGGCCATGTCTGATCTGTCACTCCATCACGCTCCATTGTAGGCAGACTGGTGTATTTTTAGCTGCCAGAGTACATCACACCTTATGTATTTCAGTCTATTGCTAATTAAATATGTATTACCACTGATGGTGCAAATTCGCTTTCCTAGATGGCTAAAAAGGGTCAAATGGGAGTTGCTCCTGGAGATTCCAACCTAGTGCTTTGATCTGGTGGGCACCACATGATTTTTGTGGGGGATCATGACTGAATATATTATCTGTGGTTTGACTCTTTTCACAGAAACAGAGAGACATGGGTCTACAGAACCAGTACAAATGTATGGATTTCTGTATAGACACATCAAAGCCTGGTAACTTCTTGGCGTATGCACTTTGCATGTTCTCCCCATGTTGGACTTATCCACGTCCAGGCTAAATAGCATTCACCCATAGTGTATGATTGTGTGTGTGTGTGTGTGCATACTGTGGCGGACTTTTGACTGCTGAGAGACAACAAGTGTGGTCTGTTTTCCCGTCAAATCTGCCTTTATTTCTTTTGAAGAACCCTTGCTGTGATGATGCTGGGACTGAATGTAATCTGCTAAACGTAATCTGCTTCTACAAACTATTTTGACAATAGCCAGATTAATTGGGCCAATATGGTTTTCATTACACTCAAAACCTCCTGAAAGACAGATTATTCTGGTCCTTCTAAAGCACATGTTGAGTACCTGGTATGAAATAAAATATGATAATTTTGATTATTAAAAAGCTTTATATTCTCCTTATATAACTAGATAGCAGTTTAGTCAATATTTTGTCTAGAAGTCTAGCTAATATTTTGTTGAACAAATCTTCCATAGCTTCCCTTGGACGACAATCCTTTGACATGTTGTTGGACTAGACCAGGGGTGGGCAAACTTTTTGACTCGCGGGCCACAATGGTTTCTAAAATTTGACAAAGGCGCCGGACCAGAATATGAGAATGGTGTGTTTGCGTGAACTAATATAAATTAAATGTAAAAGCCATTACATGAAAAGATTTGGCCTTTAACAGGCTGCAAAACAACATCGTGCTTAGTTTATTGTAAAAATAATTTTACTAATTTATTAATTTCATAACGTAGTAATAGACTCGCATTCAGTTTTAGTGGGAACAGTGTTGTTGGTCTCCTTTTTTTTATAAGTGCATCGATGTCTGGCGTGATATTTGTTGTGGCAATTCTCAAGATAGATCCGAGGTGTTGGTCAGTTAACTTGGATCTGTGACGGGCTTTGTTGATGTTCATGACGCTGAATGCCTGTTCACACACATAGGTTGAGCCAAACACTGTCAGCATTTTCTGTGCCATCCTCCGGAGGTTTGGAAACACGGCTACGGAAAAAAACGTAAAAGATCGCCAGTGCTAGTGAGTGTAGTTACCTGCAAGGATTTGCAAGTTGACTCGACTTGGCTGCAGAGTGACCGCAATTGCAATGAAGGAATACGGCGAAGCAGTTCCACAGTACGCTTCCGCCAAGTGCGGCTTCGTCTGACCAAATGCACTGCTTGTCAGGCTGCCGCTCGCGGAGGATCTAGCCGAGCTCAGCGACGTTCCGCCGCGAGCCGAGGTCAAAACCACGTCGTCACGACCTCACGTCGGGAGGCGCGAGCAGCGCCTGAACGTCTTCTGGCCCTCCCCACCCTCTCCCGAGGCAGAGCGCGGGGACGGCGGCCGGCTCCTTCCTTCCCCCTTCACTCCTTCGCAAATTGGAGCGTGGGCGAGTTCGGTGGGCCGGATTAAAAAGCCCAACGGGCCATAGTTTGCCCATGTCTGGACTAGACAGCCTTTAATAGACTATGGTTTGTTCTGGTTAAATGGCTAAGATTCTCTAACATGTTTAGTGTTAAATTTTTTGATTTTTTTGCGTTCCTGAACACAACAGCCTCCATCAATCCATCTGTCTTCCAACTGCTTATCTAGTACAGGGCAGGTTACTTTATTGCCAGAATTCTGATAAAGCACCCTGGATACTTCGATACCTGGCTGCTGCAGGGACTGCACTGTTATCATTTCAGTTATGGAATCCTGTGTTCATCCACTCTTGTTATGTTATGCCATTATTGTATTTACTGTATTCTGTCAGTAATTATTTTTCAGTTAATTCTAAAACATGCACTTCTGGTTTTCATGAAAGATCTTTCAAAAGCCTCATCCATCACAGATTTTTATAAAATTGAGTTTCCCCTTGTGGTGACCAGAAAAATGGTCCACGCGTCAAAATAACAGGTTTTTAATCACATTGTGGGGAAATATCACTCACTGGTCCCCACAAGGTAAAAAGAAAGTATTCATCACGATGTGGAGGCATTTGGTCTCCACAACATAAGGTAGATCTGGACCACACATATACACATGCGCGGACACACAGACACATACACACCCACACACAGAACCTACCTGTCACCATTTTTATAGGACCTGTATGCTTTTGGACTGGTCACTCAAAAGAAGCCCTCGGAACTCCATGCTGCATACATATCTCCATCACAGATCAAAAACCTGCGGCCGCAGAGATGCAAGGCAGTAACCCCTTAGTGCCACCTGCTGCATTATATACTGTATATAGTTAAGGCCTTGCAAAATGACTGAAGCATTACAACCACAATGGGTAGCTGTGGTTCTCAATGCCCCATATACATCTGTAACCATTTTGTTCAAGCAAATGCTGCAACCCCCATCAATAATAATTAAAAAAGAGAGATGCTGAATATTGAAATTCAGTGTGTGCATTGTTTTAAAAAAATCACCTCCGCGAATCAGGTACTTTGTAAATATACATTTGAACAGCTCCAAAACATAGTAAAATATAGAAAGTGTCTGTATGCAAAAATTTATTTTAAAGAATATTTTAAATATGGTTCCCCTTATAAATGTCTAAATGTAATATGCTTTATATTATTAATATACATTATATATCATGCGTTCAGTCTTGTTCAGTGTTCTGCATAATGTTCCTTCTGCAAATTAAACAGGGGCATTTTCAGTCCATTCTCCAACCTGAAGGAACTCCTTTTTGTCTCATTTTTAGTGCTGCTACTGTATAATTTACAAGTGGAAGGTCATTAACGTTTTATTTGAAGCACCGAGAGCATAAATGTATTTAAACCAGTACTGATGATCACATCTCACAAAATAAGCCGCTCCAGCCAGACTCGTGTTGTTTCCACCGCCGAGTCTAATTTTGCGTGGTGCACATTGTGTGCGATGAGCCATTTACACGTGAGTAAGTTAAAGGGGGGGAGGTTGGGTGCGTAGATGACAGTTCTTTCCTACTTCCTACAATTTCTTTGCTGCATACAGTAGATCTGCTCTGCTTGTCTCTGTCCATTGGCTGCATGTATGTGTGCCTATGCACAGTCTAATTTAGGATGACATCAACCCGCAGCAGCTTCTTCTGTCCTTATGTCGAAGTTAAAATATATGCAGAATTACACGAGATATCAGGGTTAATGAGTAGTAATACACTAATGACCATTTGTACTTTAATGAGTCAAGCCAACAACCAAGGGCATAACCATCTAAATTTATGACATGATCACAGAAATCAGAATACATATTTTAGCATCCCAGGGTTAGTGTAAAAACATACATATTTATATGTCAAATTTGCAAGATTACCATACAAATGGCAAATCAAGCACAGACAGGATAATTTCACTGGGCCATGCATTCATTGCATTATAAAACACCTTTTGGGTTGTTAGATGCAAATCACATTAATTATGATCAATTGAACCAAGTGATACCAAAAGGATGTCTGCATGTGCTTTATTGATTGAAGTAGCTTGATGAGAGAAGTTGGGCTGGAGGAAGACAACTATGGATTTATAGGAGGAAATGAAGATTTGAAGACAAAGAAGGAAAGATAAGGGACAAATTTATGGAGTAGTGTTGTCAGAAGTTGACACTGACCTTACAGTAATAATACTGTTCAGTTGAATGTATTACCTTGATTGCACTGAAAAAAATTACATTATGTTACTTTATCTTGAATTTTATCAAATGCAAGTCATTAGTATAATACAGTACTGTGTAAAAGTCTTAGTCGACCAAAAAAAATAGTTTTAAGCTGTTTATCTGACCAGTTTAAAATGAGAGTGTAAAAAGAAAAACATTTAACATTAGAATATATACTAATTCTAATAAATAAAAAAGCAAGAAGAATTTCTTCTGACAGATACTGATGTCTTATTGAATTTTTAAGAGAAGACAGTTTTGGTTCCCAAATCTATTTTCTGGGGCACCATATTCTATGTATTTTGTCAAATTTAACCACTGGCTCACTTAATTAATTAACATAATAAATAAACTGCATAGTGTATTGTCTAACCCAACAAGGTATGTTAATGGTCAGGTCTGGATTGGGATTGGAAATCAGGCCTGGACTTTGGGATACCCAACAATAAATTTTGACGAGTGAGTGACTTCAACAAATATCTGGGAAGGCTCGATGGTAACAGAACATACTGTGATGACCCAAGGAGAGGTTTTAAAATGGTAAGCTGACACAGTTTGACAGAGATAAAATGATAGTTTTACACCAACATAAGGTTATTTTAAACAACTCCATGCCAATAAAGAAAGACATATTTTAATGCAATTGTTTATAGAGTCCCGGAGCTACTATTCTCAAGGTTACTTAGTAACTGTTCTTGTTCACTTTCTGTTTCCTCATAGACTTGCAGAGAACACGTTAAAAATGGGCTTGGATTTGGAGATCAGATCGTAAAAAAAGTCACGTCGAGAAGCCGAAATAATTGCCATCTTGAATAAAACCAAGGGAGCTACTTCATATATAAACTATTTGATTTTTAACAATCCAGTTATTTAGAAAATAAATTCTTACATGAATCTCTCTGGTGTATTCTCACACAAGGAGGTACCATAAAGATCTTTAATCCTTTACTGAGATTGGAGATTATTGAAAAAAGACAATGTTTCATCTTTTTTCACACATAACTTATCTGGAAGTCATACCAATGAGTGTGGTGCGACTGGCCCACAGTCTAAGCACAGGCACAATTTCACTAATATATATATATATATATATATATACACACACACACACACACACACACCATTGTATATAACTACCTTTTTCTTCTCCTTTAAGAGGATAAATAATTTCTTATCGTACTGCATTTATTATTCTCCATTTGGCATGCATATCCATTTCATTCCTTTTCTAAAAAACGCCTGTCTGTGGTTTTCAAGTGACATTTATGATGCACGGTCCTGTTTTATAACATTACAGTGCTGACCTTTTTAATTCTGGAACATATATCTGTAATTCTGTGAGTAATACAGAAACCTGCTCCAATGTATTATGTTAGTCATCCCTATGATACACATATTATGCAGGAACCTGTAGCTTACAGAGCAAATAAATTCCCACCATCATTCTGGAACCTTCCAAAGCTGTAAATGAGATCCATAATGCAGGAATCTGTTAAATCTATGAACAATGGGCAGAAATTTCTTGTGCGCATAATCTTTATTAAAGCTGAAGTGTATAATCTATTTGTAACCTGAATCATGACGATGTCTCCACCTGATATGGTCTTTCGTGTTGTTCTATTTTCAGTGATTTCCCATTAAAATGAAGAAATAAACAGAGTGCTTTTAACGCTTTAGTTTTCATATGAACTCGATAAACAGTTTAGCTATATTTCTGCTTGACAACAATCTCGGTGGAAAATCAGTCTCAGTGAACCAGAAGCAGAATGTAATTACGGTTGTAAGCTCTCAGTGTGTCTCATTGCAAAGAAACACTTTGACAAAGGAGAAAAATCAGGAAAGAGGCATTAAATTAACAATGAGGGGGGAAAACTTGTAGTTTTGCATTTCACCAAAGTATTTGTAGTTTTTTAATGCATGTCTCCGAACTGTTGGAAGACAGTGGAGTTCCTGGAGTAAACCTACGGTAAACGAGACACACATATAGATGAGGTGACAACTTTAGAGTGTCAGGTGACGATGCTTCTCACTGAGCGTCCGTGCTGCCCTTTATGGTAGTCATTACCATTAGAATTATTTTATTATTATATAAGAATTGCATCCTGTATTGAGAAAAATTTATATATAAAGTTTGAAATATTTGAGGTTTGCACTACTGGTAAATAGGGCAGATATTATCTTCCAAATACATCCTCCCAGCACGGCACCTTTCCGCAAATATCATCTCCATTGCATTTTGGCCGAGTGCTTTTCACAAATATTCGCTAAAGTTCCTTATTTTTACACTAACATATGAAACAGATGGCCAAGTGGAGCTGAGATTCCAGGAACTCTATGATTTAAAAATGTCTTGGCTATCAACAGAAAAGTAGATACGAAATATATATTGCTACAGTCCCCTGACGTATAAGTATAAGGTCTGGACATATTTAAATTGCTGATTTATCACTGTTACGTTATATGTGGTGCATCAGAATAACACAGCATTTGAAAATCTGTTTCATCATATTGCATTACTTTTGTTCTCTTCTAAATCCGTGCAATGTAAAATGTTTATTATAGGTACAAAAGAATGTCAAAAAGATATATTATGTATTATAAGTATAAAATTAAGTTCAGAAAAGCACATCATAAAATAATACCACAGTAAGGCTTTTATCTTGGTCAGTGTACGCCCAGTACCGTTTGTGTACATATATATATATATAGTGTGTGTGTACATTTATAAACAAAAAAAAAACATGTTTCCGTTTAATTTCTCCAGCATCATGAAGCCTTTGCACAGCTTTGTGTGTGGTTACTCCAAATCCTCCATAATCAGCAGATTGGACACATCAAAAGATCAACTGTGCACCTGCGGGACTGTCCCTTTTTAAACTTAGCGCAGATCTAAGCTCAAACTGGAGCTGATGTGATGCTAAACAGAGGAGTAATTAATCTTCAGAATAAATATAGAGCCAGCACTCAGCACCCTGGGTGGCACAGGGCCTTCTGACAACAGCGACATTTTATATATATAATATATTTTTGTGGTTTCTGAATAAGCACAACCTTGGACGACCATCTGTGATCGATATGGGGAAAACAGGATTTGTTTTGACCCAATTTCTGATCTGCTAGAACATTGCTGATAGCTGCAGATAGAATCACCCAGGGACAGCTTATATAGAATGCATGTGTGGTGTGTTGCCGCAGTGCTGCCGAGTTCGTCAATAGTCCGCTGTCGTGCCCACTGAGTTTTTGTGCTGCTAATTAATCTTTTCGCACGCCCTGCTTGCACTGTCCCTTTGTGTGACTGGCACTGCTCAGGAAGCTACAACAGCACATCTGGGTGGTTGCTGTTCTACTTTCAGCTGAAAGAAGATGCCATTTACTGAACCTTGTGTATCCTGTTACCATCAGGACTCTAGGCGACCTATGAAAGACTGTGGGCAAACTGTGAAGACAAGCAGGGACGTCTTAAGGGGCAATTGTGACCGATCCGTCCATCATCCATCTTCCTAAACTGCTTGTCCTATTAAGGGTCATGGGGGGTATAGAGCCTATTGCAGAGGCTATGTGCACAAGGCAGGGACAAACCCAGTATGGGATGCAAACCCATTGCAGGGCACACATGCACTCCTGTGGGTAATTTGGTAGCGCCAATTCCACCCAGTATGTTTTTGAACTGTGGGCAGAGACCAGAGTACCCGGTGGAAACAGCACAATGTGGTAAAAGCACCAGATGAATAAATAAAATCTAAATGTATATTAAACATGGCAATATTGGACCAGTCAGGCTGAGCAACAGTATAAACAAGGACTATGCCATTAGATAGGAGGAGTAGAATTGGTGGCAAAACATTGTGACGGAGTTTAGGCTCAGCACAATACTGCCCTCTATTGAATGGGCACTTTTCTCACACTTTGATTCTAATGATTGTGACGATATACAGCTTATTGAAAGTTTTTTTTTTCTTCTTTTTTTCGGATTGACAACAATCTCAGTGGCAAATCAGTCTGGTTTTATCATGGATTCTCAACTGAATTTATATCTGAATTTAGAGAGACTTCATGTCACTATCACACTGGCTTAATTTGCTGAAATCGCTTCAGTTTTGTTTCATTTCCCCGTGAAGCACATTTGCGAGGTATTACCTCTGTGCCTCACATGCTGCATTTCTCCAGTCTGCATGGCGTTTTATGACTTTTTCAAATTTCAGAGCCGTCACAGGCTCACTAGTGGCTGCTCCGCTTAAGACAACTCCCCCCTCAAGACATATTATGGATGGAATAGTTAGATTTTAGCTTGACCTCAATGTGCTGCAAGGGATATTTAATGCCTTTAAATCATCCTATAAGCCCCCATTGATATTTCTTTTGATTACAGGTTTTATTTTGAGCATGCAGGCAAATTGCGAGGCCGAAGCATTTAATCTGATCCCTCATAAAGACCCTGATGCCTGCTGCCTTCGAACCGCCGCTTTTTTGTTGTGTGAATTGTTTGTACCCAAACCCATTTAGTGGCAAAAGAAATGGGTTAATTTTGATATGCTGATTAATTGATTACTTTTATTTCTGGTTTTTCTCTATTCACCTCAAAGTGTTGAAGTTGTGTGAAGCAGCAAGAAAAAACATGTAGGGAAAAATAGGTCATTCTTAAAAAGACCGCAATGCTCCGAAAATAATTTGAAGTTGTAAGTGTCTCGTAAAAAAAAGAATTTGACTCTATAGTAAAGGAACGTACATAGCCTTAATGTGAACACACCACTTTAAAAATACTATTCAGACCAAGTCACCTACATGTAAGCCTTTCCACTAACAGCTGACGTTTTAATGTTTATAAAGAATTTTTCTTGATTTGGGTGTCTGAGTGGTGTTAGCAAAGACTGTTTGCATGTATTTAAAATTGAAGGGCACATTAATCGTCTGATCTTGTCCTATGTGACCAGTGAAGTACAAACTTATCTTCTTAAAACCACATTTTTTACCTTTGCCCCCTATATGTAATGTCGAACACTGGTTACAGTGATTTATAGAAGCCTACGTAACACACGTTTGTTTGTCACCAGGGGCTGATTGAAAAATAAGAATTGGTGATGGGAAATTGGGTTGATTGGGTCAATATAACCACTTAAACCTTGTTAACTGTTCTCATTTCTTATCGCTCCGTACACAGGGCTTTCCGTGTGCGCAGAGGCACAGGAAACTTCCAGCATTTATGAGACTCAATCCATACAGATTAAAGACGTTAGCTGGCTTTCATCAAAAAGCTGCTTGACATTTTCACAGTAATGGTTCATTTCACTAAAAAGAGCTTTTAGTCAGAACATACAAACTGTGTAGCTCTACATATTGGAAACCATCAATCTTCCTGTGCATATTAGAAGAGAATATATATAGAAAGAACCACACATTCTGTTCTTTATAAAAGGCATCCTTAACCATGAATAATGGTGGTAAAAATGGAAAAGAATGAGAATGTGTGTATATTTAACCAACTGCATTTTTGCGTAGACATATTTTTTTTACTGTTAAATTCAAATTTTTCCCTCTCTTTCTAAAAGGAAATGGGGAACTTGGAACAATAAAGACTATTCTAATTGTACCTTTAGCTAAGAGGAAGTCGGTTTGCAGTAATTACAAGACAAACAAAGACTCCACAAGGACCTTTAAGCGATACTTAACGGC
Organism: Stomatorhinus ivindoensis; assembly: GCA_019775895.2. Lineage (NCBI taxonomy): Eukaryota > Metazoa > Chordata > Actinopteri > Osteoglossiformes > Mormyridae > Stomatorhinus > Stomatorhinus ivindoensis. Next base: position 4,702,296 of record JABFEB020000002.1, on the reverse strand, counting down.
CAAAATACAACGGACTCTTGTTTATGACTGAATAAAAAATGATGCCAAACAGCTTTTTGATTTACCACACACATGTACTGTCATATATGTATTTTTAATTTTCAATCTGTTTCTGTCTATCCTGTCGTGTTCCCATTTGGCCAGCAGAGGTCTCTGCTGGCCTTCCTGTTTCCTCCCCTCCGGTTCCTAATCACCCACACCTGTTCCTCGTCTGGTCCTCGTTACTTCTCCATATAAGTACCAGCCTATGTGAAGTTCCCTAGTTCAGACATTGTACTTGTTAATGCTGTCGGGTGTCGGGTGTCGGGTGTCGGGTGTCGGGGTCGGTGTCGGTGTCGGTGTCAGTGTCAGTGTCGCATGTCTGCTCCTCTTCATGGCTGTTTAGTGTTCTGAGTGACTTCCCATGTTAGGTTAGCCCTTGTCCCTCCTGAATTTTCTTCCCACTCTCCTGTTTTTAACCCTCGAGGTACTTTTGGTTTCTGAATAATTTCTGGCTCTGAAATAACCCCCTTTCGGTTCATCTCAAGGCTGCATGTGGATTGTCACTCATTTCTAGTCGTAATCAGTACTTTAGGATTACTATTAAACTGTGTTTGTGTAAGAGGTGCGGGATATGGATAAACTGCTAGTGTCACTACTAAAGAGAATAAATAAAAGGTGAAATCAGAGAAGCTGTGCATTTGCCTTTGTTCTTGTTCATTTAAAATTACTTTCAAAAGCCAAACTGTAATCTCCTTTCCAGGTTACCTGAAGTCCCGAATGCATTGTTAATGTTTGGTGTAAAACCAGATGAGTGTAATTATCCTGGCACAATTTAAACAGTGTTGATTGAAAATGTGCATTTGAATGGTATTTATGTATGTGTGACCTGAGTTGTGATATTGTATCATGAACCACCCCCTAGAATTGGTGCACCATGTTTGTAATGGTAGTAAATTACACACTTACCAAACCGTAGACTATGATTCAATATGACCAGATTATGAAATTGATAGGCCCCCCACCCCTGTGACACTGCATAAGACAAATGGGTATAGAAAATGCATTGGTATATATAAATGTTTGTTGTGCCACTTTTTCATATTGAAGGGTGAAAATCTGCCCTATTATTTAAAAATGAACAATTTACACATCTATGAAACACACAGTAATATGATTTTCTTTCCAAAATCTTTTCAGGCAACATTGATATTGCATCATATTTCATCATTATCCCCAAGCAAACTGGTGTATTGTGTTTGTTTTTATTAACTATGCTGATATAAAAGAATTTTAAATTCAGTTTTTTTATCTTAATCTCAGTCAAAATAAAGAGACAGAGTTACCCCTGTACTTATTTGACTTTAACAACTACACACCTTGTTTTACATTTAAAGGAAAGTCACACTTTTCTGGTTAATTAGCATTTAAAAAGAATGAACACAACTTATAAAAGTTCTGTTTACAGCTGGATTAACAAAAGTCCATTTAAACTCAGCATGTCTCCTTTGAAGAAAAAAAGACTCTTGTATTTCCAAAAGAATTTGGTTTGCAATCTTCCAGTTGTTTCTTGGGTTTTAGAGTAAGTACAGACTCTGAAAATTCACACCTGTGGGACAAAAGAATCACCTAAATATTGAGGCATAGAACCAGGGTTGACGGAATAGGAATAGGGTTTGCAAGGGTTAGAGCTGGGATAGGCCTGCTAATAGGGACAGAGCTAGGGTTACGGTTAGTATTTGTGGTAGAAGAGGTGCATGCAATCGTGGGACACTGGCACCCATACCTAGTTTTGTATAGATCGTCAAGTGTCCATCCCCAAGAAATTGGCCCATACTAGCATTTTTAGCCTAACTATTAGTTAATGTGGGAGGTGCTAGACCAATTTTGGCTACAGTTGATTGGTCATGCTAGCTCTGTGAGCCACAGATATGCAAGTAAACTGTCTTACCAAACCTTTGTTGGGCTGATATCCCACCCAAGATGTTCTACTGCTTTGTACCCTATGCTACCTGGGGGAGGCTTCTGCCTTCCTGGACCCTATCCAGTCATTGGAAAATGCCTATGTCACCAGTGTCAATACAAGTGATGAAAAATATTACATTTATTAAAAAATGCATTAGAAAAGGGTTGAATATCTCATATGTATAACACAGACCACTGTAACCCGGGAGTGTCTGTATAAGCTTTTTACCGAAAAGAATATATTTGGATGTAATTCCTTCGTAATCACCAACATTTTCATTGGTAACTGCAAGTTGATTTAATACAGTAACTGTAACAGATTACAATCACATTTATTTTGTAGTTTAATTTCATAACACAAATACACGTAACTACTGTAGTTACTCCCCAGCACTGAGTATGAAGGTGTATCTCCAGTGCATTCAATAAAAGAATGTATCACTTCTGTGAAGGGAAGGTGATTTATTCTGTATGTTAGTTATAGAAGGAAGTACTTATTTTAATTAAAGGATAAAGGAATCCCATAGCCATTTGTCAGACAACACCAGTACAAAAATATTATGCATAAAATATAAGAGAATAACAGGATGCTGAAAGGATGATTTTTCTTTAGGCTTGAAGAAGAAATAATTGGAATCTTGTAGCATCTTCTTTCAAATCATTAGGACCCTTTGAACTTGAATACGCCTTGGGCCCTAACAAATAAAAAAGAGCCAATGGATTACTACCTCTAAGCTATGGACAGCTGTTTTATTTGTGTTTGTGTCACGCCTCCTTTTGAGCCACACAAAGTTGTTAAGAAGTATATTCTCCATGAAAGATAATCAAAATCCCATGATTGCACACATGGTCTCAATAACAACTCCTTTCAAATCAAAGCTATTATTTTTGTTAACTTTGAGGTACTTCAATAAATGGGTCATTTAACGTAGAAGGAATGCGAGGCTACCCATGTACTGTAGCATCAAGTAGTACATTCCTGTCTTTGCAATATCCTGTACTGATATATTGAAATACTGAGCATAGATTAATATATCAATGATTTCATACATTTCTGACATGTAGATACACTTCAGTAGGTGCATGAGAATTTTGCACAATTTTTACTACATGTGAATGCAGCTCACTTTGAATTTTTGTTTGATCATATTATTTCTTTGTGCCCTCCACCCTGTCTTGGGTGCTAGCTGCTGTAGATAAGGCACATACAGTATACGATTAATTAAAAATCATAATTAATTATTTAAATGCAAAAAAATATATAGCAATTTAGTTGCACAATTTTTCTTCTTCCATTATTCCAAGATTTTTACACGCTGTGTAGTTACTACATAACTGATTGATTCAGTCCATGTATGACAGTCATGTTTATATCAGCTATTAGCAAAGACAAACCCTGCTTCCCAATACTTAACCTTGCTATCGTGTTTAAGTCGGCACCCAAGTTTAAAATGCATAAAAACACCACAAAAATTTGTGTACTGCATCAAGGTTTTTTGACTTTGACAGGAGCCTCTATTTAAACAAAATAAAAACAAATTATAAATGCTCTGGTCAAGATTATAACAGCTCTGGTGTTGGGGTCGGTACTGACCCCTTTCTAAGTTTTAAATGCATAAAAGCTTTACATAGATTTGCGTACTGCATCAAGGCTTTTTGACTTTGTCAGGAACCTCTATTTAAACAAAATAAATTAAAACATTTTTTTCACGAGGCAAAGCATGCCCATACATGTAAGGCAAGATAAGACCAGTTCAGTGTATTTATATAATTCTCTGGAGGTTTATTTTACCATTATTTTTTTATTGAAAAACGAGAGGAATTCTGTCATAAGAAAGGCCCAGAAAGCCAAACCAAAAATATTAAAACCAATCTTTTCATGGATAAGGAAGCTTAACAAGGTAACCAAGAGGTAAGAAATAACTTGGATAATAAATAATTGTTTTGAGGGTATTTTATGGCTGATTTAAGATACGGGTCGACACCGACCCATCTAACATAAGATTTAGGAACAGAAAGCTAACATAGGGCTAAGGTTAATGAATGGCAAATTTAGACAAATTTTGGTATTCACAAAATACCAAAACGCAAAGATACATTTTTGTTTTTTTTTCTGAACAAGTTATGAATTTCTGTTAATAAAGTTACTGAAATAAATTGTACAGGGGACAGCTTTGATTTAGGTATCAAGAATGTGTCTCTGACTTTTACATATAATGTTATCAAGTAAGCATTCCAAATGGCCAATTCAACATGAACCACTGTTGGATGATATAGGGTTAAATATAGTTCAGATGGATCAATGGATGAAACAAAAGGTATATGTACATACTGCAGTTATATTTGTCTTATCACTGCAGCCCCTTGAGTTTGAGACGTCACCTGAGTGCAAAGCACTCTGCAAATGATGCTGGCCTGCAGACAAGCTAGACAAGGTGCGCTTGAGGAATTCAGCCGAAGGGAATCTGCTGGCTAGCAAATCAACTTCAGACGGGTAAACAGATCGCTGTAGACCGTGACTAAGTGCCATAAATCGGTCAGATATTTCCAACGCAGTTGTGCAAATATGGAAAAGCTTCAGGTGCAGAAGGTCTCTATTTTTAAACGAATGCTAATATTTTATGCATAAGGAAATGGCATTTCATTAGTTCACACTTTTTTCAGAAGTGAGATACATTTTGTATTAGAGGTCATGACGTGCAGGACGAATGACGCGAGGGCAGGTGACATTAGAGACTGGACTAGCAATGATGAGACAAACAGGGACTTAAATAGGAGAGGCAACAATCATCAGGTGTGGCCCATTAGGGCCGGGTGAGGGAGGACACAGGAAGGCTGGGCAGATGTGGCTGCTGGACGTGGCAGCTGGGAGTCGCTGGAGAACTCAGGGTGACGTGCCTTGCTCAGGGACAAGGTAAAAATCACTCTGCTAACTCTGGGATTTGAACCAGTAACCTTCTGATCATAAGCACAGTGCCGTAACTCATTAAAAGTAAACTCATTAATGTTTTCAGCCTGACGACATCTGTGTGTGAGGCGCACAAGATAGCCGTTATTCTATGGAAAGCAAAGATTATATATAGTTTTAATAGTTAAAGAACGGAGATAACTTTAAAATACTTACATGTATCATTTAAGTACATTGGCAGTTATTCAGGATTAATTGTATCCAGATGCGGGATTAATCGTGATTAAGAAATTGATCGATCGCGGAACTGATCGATCGGCAGCACTAGCTGCAGGGCATATTGTAATTGTAAAATGAGGATTATGTTCGGTTTCCCCTAGAGATCAATGTGCAGTTTGTTTGGGAATACAACATGCAGAAGTCGACGGTCTTTTACCCGCCGCACAGCCGCCATTCTCTGACTCACCACAGCCCAGAACACGCTACACACTCTTCTCGAATTGAACTGCGGGAATGTGAGCTTCCCTTCCATGCTGAGAGAAGGCTGCACCCCAGGAAGTTCAAATCAGTTTGTCTCCAAAAGGCTGGTGGAAGAAACATCTGGTAATTCTTCATCCTGCAGCTCAGAACATGTTGCCTGGAGCATGCTTTCTCTTACTGCGTTTTTTTCTGGGAATAAAATCAATTTTTTACAAAATACTGCAGTTGTATACCCCAAAGCAAAAAGAAGCCTCTGTTCTAACGTTTGTGTTCACTACTTTACCCATATGTAAAAGTGTGTCACAAAATAAAAAAAATAAAAAAATTTAATAAATGAAATATTGTAGGTTACTTGTGCTGTTATTATGATAATTTTAGAGCTATGTAACTCGTGATGTGAAAGAGGACAGAGGACTCTGCCGTCATGTGTGAAATACTGTATTAATAGATGTAGAATAGGTGCTGTTATAATTTAGTCAATTTTAATATATTTTCAATATTAGCTTATTTATGTTTAATGTATATTATAAATACACACATAAAATTTTCAGTCGTCATTTAAGTATAGCATAAAAACTTCCTTTACTTATGATGCCAGGCAAAAGTCTGAATACACCCTACTGAAAACCATTTGTTTTTTTAACAAACTACAAGGAAAGAGATGGAGTGCTGTGACAGATGACCTGGCCCCCACAATCCCCTCAGCTAAACTCTATAGAGCTGCTGGAGAAGCATTCCAGGTGGCTACATCTGGAAGCTGGTTTAAAGAATGCTAAGAGTCTGCTATTTCAGAAAATATTTCAATGTTGAACACTTATTACTTGGTTGTTGCAATATTTGATATATATTACTTGATTGCCTCGAGGCCTTTTACTGTGCAGTGAATAACAGCTAAAATATAGAGAAATGCATTAAGAGCATGTGTCCAGACTTTTGACTGGTACTGTACACAGCGGAGGTTGTCCTCATGATCCGGCTCCTAGGTGATCTTTGGGTTTTAATCTGAAACCTGAAATGTTTTACAGCTCTGCTCAATTCTCTCTCTCGCTCTCTCTCTCTCTCTCTCTCTCTCTCTCTCTCTCATTCCTCTATAAAAAAGTGAATTACACCACTAACTCACAGTTCTGCCTAAAAAGTTGGATAATTGATCCCAATGGGTAATGCATTGTTAATAATTTTCAATTGTCAATTGTCGTGATGGCCGAGGCTATTACTTGCCCACTAGCGTGTCACCAGCAGTGTCGAACAAGCAGGAAGGCTCTCCGCTCTCAGAGTGGCGATATTACAGCTAAGCAAAGTTCATGCCAGAGAGGCAAAAGTGGGAAAATTAAAATAGACACAAAAAGGTTATCACAACCGCAATGAGGATAAGTACAGATTGAGGAAATGGATGGATGGTACATTCCATTGTGTTTTATGAGTTTTGGACGTAAAAGCAGTACCTGTTTGTCTTAATATATAAAATTGACATGCAGTCATTTTAAGCAGAAGTACAAACTGATATTCATAGTGATTTGCACCTTGCTATACCAAAATTCAAAAGAAATTAAAATCTACAATAAAGCTAGAATTTTTATACCACAACAATCAAAACAAGAACATGCTTTATTTCCCATTTGCACAAGCACAGGTACATTGGAATGCTTCACCTTGCTGATTCTACTTGGTCCTCCATAGCTGGGGGGGG
>JABFEB020000002.1:4682812-4693328 GCA_019775895.2 Stomatorhinus ivindoensis | reverse complement strand
CCCCCCCCCCCCCCCCCCACCATCCAGCACCTAACTGCCCATACAAAATCCATCCTGTTGTCAGACACTTTCCATTAAGCGACAAATAGGAATTCAAAATGCAGTGCTGGACACTGCGGCTCCGTCAGAGGCTCATTACCCTCGGTATTCAGGAGGTAGAAGGGGCCACTCTGATTTGGGAAGGTTCTTCAGCAGCAGAATGATGCAGCGCTTTGCAACCCTGCTCAGGGTTCTGTTGCCTCATTGTCTCACTGACAGCGATTAGAATAGAACAATGATTTTTGTGCTCAGCAGGAACAAACATTGCAACACATCACATGTTTTTTTTTTTTTTTTTTGTGCCCATGGTAGTTTGCATCACAAAACACAAGCTTTAATAACGGCCTGCTGTGAGTCACTCATGGGCTGTGTGACTGGCTTTTACATTCATATGATACTCTCCCAAGTGCTGTTCTGCATAAGTTTTAGCCCAGTCAATCAACAGTGTACTTCTATGCACCCTGTTGGGCCTCTGACGCCAGAGAATCTGTCATTTTCAAACTGGATGTGGGCTCTAAGTTGCTCGGTTGGATCTAAGATGACACCTGGGTGAGTGGGATTTCACTAAAGATTACCGTGTGGCAGGGAAGAAATGTATGTAAATGATTTTTTCTCCATACCATATATATTTCCATCCAGTGATATGGCTTAAAATCATTACAAAGTTAACTATCTTAGTTAAGGGAACATTAACAAATTGCATTCTAGCTTCCTATGCAACCTGCTGCCCCAGTAACTCTACTATGACCACCCAAGTTCCACACAGGGGAAGAGATTTGTACTGACCCCTGACCTTCTTCATCTGATATTCTTCTTCCAGCATATGGAACCCTGATTAAGGTCCTGCATGGAAGCACACACTGAACAATACCAGTGGAAACATTTCTACAATGGTATTTCAGATAGATAACATTAATGATTAATAATTCACGTTGAGAACTGTGCCAACATTAGTCACAGTTGTCAGTGCCGGGCTGTGGCTTGCTTCCGTGAAGTAATTGAACTTATGTGTATGGCTGTTTTGTGAATTGAGTGGGATGTAATTGCTTCTATGGACATCTTGCGTGCCAGTACATGTCTTTATATTGTGTTTTTGATATAAAATAAAAGCATTTCTTCCTCTCCTTCAACCCCAAGAGGGTCTCTTCCTGAAATGATGTGCCGTTAATTGGATTTCTCTAATTAACTTGTGGATCTACGAGAGATCAGTCGTGATGTCTGCTCTGAATTCCATTTCGCCCCAGCAAATCACACCCTCTACTGTCTGTCTGGCAGCTCTGTGACTTTTCCTGATAAACTCAATGCAGTTAGGAGGAATTGTTCTGTGTATTCCTAGATGGTGGACCATAGCATTTACTCCTTGCAGTGAGTGAAGTGAAAATGCAGGGTATAACCTTTGCCAGCTGAATATAGCAAGTGAATGGCACTACACATTTTATCTGAGGCTATTATGGAAATGCAGTCAGAGTGCTACACTCTTTAGGAGCAAAAAAGTAACACGCTAATAAACAAATAGATCTGCAAATAGATTTTTTGAAAGCCAGGTAGCCAGCTATAGAAACATAAATGACCCTGCATTGACAGAAGTTATCTGAGAAGTCCATGACTTCCTTTTTGAAGCAATTTGAAAACAAATAAACATGGCAGACATGTTAACGAAAACAAGTACTACCTTCAAAATGTTACTGGTATTTCAGTCACATTAAAGAGCTTCATTTTTCTGCTCAGAAATGATAAATGTGGGCATAAATATCAAAACAGTGGGTATAGCAATGACTAAATGGTTCAAGGAAAAATAAAGGCTGTTAAGGTTTCAGAGCTGTATGAATAAATTAAAAGAGTTATAGAACAGATGTTTACAGAAATGTAAAATATCATTGGAGAGCAAATAGAAAAAAATATACCTTAAATAAATATAAGTAATTTTTCTGTGCATATCCTGTATGGGAGGTCAGTCTGTCACAAGGCATACATGTCACACATACTGTGGCCATCATAGAGATGTTAATTCACCCAACTTCACAGGAGGAAATGAAAGTATTCTGGAGTATCCAGAGTGTTAGGACATGGATTCGGAGACCCAAATGCAGTAAGCTGAGGCTGATTAAGGGAGACCAGTGAACAGACAGTGAATCGGCAGGCAGAGATTGTAGCCGGCGTCACAGAGATGCCAGGGACGTCAGTACTTAAGGGACATGGTGACACTGGGGAGATCTGAGGGAAAACCGGGTGGAGGAGATCTGGAGCTGGGGAGGAGAGGATAGCTGGGGCAGGGAGAAACCAATGGGAATGTCACATTGCGCATATAATACCTCGGGTGCTTGGGAAGGAGGGTATAACAGAGCATGGGGCAGATGATGATTATCAATTAGGCTACTTCTTAGCACACAAAAGTACATGGGGTGTGACACAGAGGACACCCATGTAATATGGGAAGAACGTGTAAACTCCACACACGCACACACACACACACACACACACACACACACAGAGGGGGTTAAGATTCAAACCCCACAACCCTGAACTCACAAGGCAACAGAACTCCCCACTCAGCAAATGTGCTACACCAGGGCACCAATATGTTATTGTATAATTTTCTCATAGGCTTGGAATATGTGAAACCACAGAAATTTGTAAGGCCTGTTTCCCATAAAAACTGTGTATTTAGCTTGATAGGTCTCAGTCAAACGTATTGTGGTAAAGGCCAATGTTTTAACTGAACCTATTGTATTTTCAATGAGGCGCACAATAATTAGTAGGCGTTCTAACCGTCTGTTTTCTATTGTTGAGATGAATATTTTCTTATTAATTAAGATGGAACATGCTGAAAAAGATCAACAGAGGTAAGAGAGACTGACCCTTATGTTTTGAAAGCAGATGGAAATGTGTCATGCTGTCCAGATGACTGCTGTCACACTTACAAACTTATATAACTAATATAACTTTGTCCTTTTTACGCATGTTGAGAATGTTCGGCTTTTGCACAATAAAGCTTCCTCTCATCCAGGCCTCCCTGTCTGTAATTATTCAGTTACTTTGCCATTGTGCTACCAAGCTGCGTTGGCTTTTCTAAAGTGTGACATGGATCTGAGAGGAATGTAATATCGGGCTGCCTCAGTGGGAGCGGGGATGTCGCGGTTGCTCACCTCTCAAGCGCCGGGACCTCAAATCCCCCCCCCCCCCCCGCTTTGTGTGTGCAGTTTGCATGTTCACCCGGCATTGCCTGGATTTCCCTTGGGCACTGCAGCGTCCCTCAACCATCCAAAGTAGTGCAGCTATGTGAACTGGTGTCTCCCTTTGGGCTTGTCACCTGCCTTACGCCCCTTAGGTCCCAGGGCGCCAGGGACTGGGTCTCGCGTACTACTTTCCGGCCAGTCCGGAGAACTACCGTGGATTCAGCTATGCGATTGCGACGCACCCAGTGAGACTTGGGGATTATCCTCAGGGAGGCCCAGAAATTGGATCAATACCGCATGCCGAGGCATTTTGAATATCGCAAATGTCAATCTCTCAGAGTTGGGGCCAGTGAGGTAAACAGCTACAAAATGGTTCCAATTAAAAGTTTAGTTGTTATAAATATCAGCAGAAGACGTTCAGTATTAATGTGATTTAAGAAGCAGCTTTGGCCTAACAAGGGAAGTTGGAGCAAAGAAGGATTTCTGCCTCCATACAAAACTGAATGCAAATGAGAAAAATGAAGATAATTTAACACTCTTTCTTCCTTTGAGCTTTGTACTGTAGGTGAAGAGGACAATTTCTACATCATCAACTCCAAGGAACATTCTTGGGAAACTGGATATTCAGTGCAGTATTTTATTGCTTTACTCAACAAAAAAGTTTTGTAGTAGCTAAGGAAGCAGACTTAAGAAACCAAAAGGCTTCCAAGCTCAAATCCCAGAATGCAGCTGCATCTCTGATGAAGGTATTCAGCTTAATTGTTTTGCTCTGGTAAACAAATACTGTACTTCAGTAGTGGGTAAAGTCTAAATATTTAATCAAGCAATATCCCACACTTAAAACAATCTTACCACACTTGCTAACCGATTAAAGTTGCTTCGAAAAAGACCTTTTTTCTTAAACAATATGTTTATTAGCTTGTTGAAATGTAGATACTGTATGCTGTGAAATATGTGCTCATACAAAGCATGATAAATGCAGTATCGACTTTTCTGGAGGCTCTCAAATGTAGGATTTTATGTGTACTTTACGAACAATCTTCATGCAAGCAGATAATATCTGTAATGTGCAGAGTGAGCCGTTATCTACTTGAAACATGGGGAAATTAATACAATTAAGTCAAATTTGGCAGCTGATCTCAGAATGAAAGATGACAGGAAAAATCTCTCAGTCACATAATGTACATATAGATAAAAACCAAAGAGTAAACATTTTTGCTTTTGCCAAAAGTATTTAAGATGCTAATTGTCTATTCGAAGCCATCCTGTCAGCCAAAAAAGTCTTTCATTCGTAAATCAAGATATGTTTTACTAGATAATTTTTCTCAATTTAGTTTCTAACCTTCATACATTGCTCCAGTTGATAGAGGCATCTCAAGGATAGTTGCTTATTGTTCTAATTGCTTTAATACGACTGTGCAGATGTTCGGGGGTAATGAATTGGTGTACTGTAGCAAACAGACAGACCTCATTTGCACAAACTGCATTTCCATGTTTAGATTGCAATCTCCATTCAATTAAAATCCTTTCAAGCAAAAACTCAGCACTCGTCAACAAACAGCCATTTCAGAGAAAGGGACTAACAATGGCTTCTTAATTGGAACGGAAAATAGGACGACGGATGGTCTGTAGCTGACTTTCTGACGAAGGTACTTATGTGAATGAGTAATGTCTCGAGGGGATGGCACCTCTACCCCGAATCGAATATCCACGCTCCTGTTTCCCAGTTCCCATCTCACCATTTCAGCAAGGCTGCTCAGCTCCACAATCAAAGACATGTACCCACCAACCATCTGGTATGTGAATTGTGAAATATTGGACCCTCTCCCATTAGCTGTTTAAAGATGACACACCATTGAGCACTGCAATTAGCAATTACAAATACTGATGTCGTCGCAACATCATTCTCTGTTTTAGCTTCAAGACAACACCTGCCTTTGACCTTAATTTTTAAAGCTGTAAGACACTTGAGTTTGTGTCCCAGGCCTATTACGCCTGATTCCGTGAGGAATCCTTTTGCATGTCTGAAATGGGAGTGCCGCAAATGCTGTCATTCCACTGCATGATAGTTCAAGTGTCCTAATAAACAGGCACTTTTTCAGCTATTTGTGTCTGTAAGAGTCACTTTCAGTTGGGAGATATGTTTAGCTAAGATACATAATGAAACTGCTATTAACTAACCATACTTTGTGTGCTGTGACACAATACCCATGCTTTTTTTGATTTGGTTGATTGAGGGCGTATGCTGGACAATTATTGTAAGACGCTCTTGTTATTAACTTGGTCGGAGTCACCTGGAGCCGTGACTCTGGAGCCAGTCTCAGGAATGACAGGGCAGGGGATGAGATACCAAGCCACCGCAGGACAAACACACACACATGCACACAGTTATACTCACTAGGCAATTTAGAGATACCAGTTACCCTAACTACTTGTCTTTGGAAAACAGGCAGAAACTGGAGTACCTAAAAGAAACCCACTCAGTGTGAGTATGCATATTCCACAAGCAGAGAGTGGAGGTGAGATTCAACCTTCCAGGCCTGGAGGCAGAAGACAGCAATCCTCTCCTCTCGCTAAATGTGCTAGCCTTCCATATTAAACACTAAACAGGGAAGTGTGTGGCTCTCTACGTTAGGATGTTGTGCCTGTTATCAGAAGGTTGCTAGTTCAAATTCCTGGGATGGCTAAGTGATTTCATTGTTGGTCACTAGAGAAAACCCCTTAAAGGTGATAGAATGAAAATCTGACTTTACTATGCTATAGCTGAAAATGGATAATTCGGTATATTTAAATGACATTGCATGAATCTGAAACACTGTTGTTCCCTCTTTCAAACATAATTCCTGAATATGTGAAAGGAAGTGAAAGAGATTGTTTAGAAATCCCTAGACTGCATAACAGTCTTAACCAAACCCCCCAAATTAACATGCCAATTCAAACCCGATGGACATGCATATTTGGACGAATCGGCGGACAGCAGTACAAATGGCAGGCCGTATGCATGTCTGTCATTGGAGGCTGTGGTGGGGATGTCAGCATGTTCCATACCCTTCCAAGGAACATGGTTAATGTTACCAGTCTATAACTGGTAATTATGTTACCAGTCTATAACTGGTAATTAAGTCAGAGGTACATTTCCCAAAAGCAACTTACATAATCTAAACTGGGTTTCTTGCATGGTTCCAACTTACTAAGTTGCTAACGTCGATAGCAGCTCTACTTTTGGGAAAACGTACCCCAAGTCTGTGATACCCATATTCACAAGGCTTCTGTATTTCCTGTAGCCTACTTTTGCTTACAGTAGCTAAACAAATTTTTAATCAATACTGTAGTAAATAAAATAAAATACAAATCATATTGAAAGCAGAACTCCAAATTCATTATAAATAATACATTTACAAGTTGCTCAACTTGCTGTTCATGAAATTGAAATTGAGCCTATATTTGTCATAAAACAAAAATAAATTGCATTTTCAACGTTTGATATGTTGTCTTTGTCCTATTTTCAATCATATTTGGGTTTATATGATTCGTATATCATTACATTTTTTCATTTACATTCTAGTGCAATGGCATTTCCCCCTTCCCCTATGCATGCCTTTCCTGGTTTTGTTTCTCTTTTTCTTAAGAGAAAATTTCAGAATTTGTCTATATGTATATATTGGTTTAGCAATTAGCACTAGAATTTGGTCCTTTCAAAGCTTTCTCTGTAATCCCACAATCCAGCCGGCATAAGCCTTACACTGCTCACATCACACCTATTGTCTACTAAAGGAAGTCATATTTACTGCACAACCCACCTCTTTTCTTCCGAAGGAAAAAGGTTTGAAATCCTAAAGGCCACTAAAATGTACAGCACAATAATATATAAAGGGCTATAATCTGTTGTGCATTTGGTGAAGGGCAACGTCATTTCTGGTAAAAAATATCCAATTATGTGACCATCTGACGGCATGCGCTGTAAAAGCCCTTTTTTGTTGGCTTGTCTATGCTCTTGGGGTGTCTTGGGCTTGGAGTCCTCAAGGTTCCTTTCGTAAAAGCAGTCAATGAAGTTTCCAGTGTGCAGTGAACACTGGAGCACTGGAGCGTGCCTGTTAAGCTTCTGCAGCAATGTGATTAAATGACCGTTGCAAAGGTACATCCCTGAATGTGTTTGTTTGCCTTTCCTACATTATACAGCCCCTGACTGATTGAATATCTCATTCTGTGCCTGTTGATCCCAATATCAGGTAATGTGGTTCATATGAGGGCTAAAACAAACAAACATAGAAACGGAAAAAAATAGTAGATGCTCTTACTCACAAAGCCTCTGTGAGGATGACTCATGGGGTATATTAAAAAAAGCATTAGCAATGAAATTATTATTAATGTAATGGATTTTATCTCTTAGTTTTTATTTGAAAAACAAAGTACATCACAGTAATTTAAAATTATATAAGATGACTAACGTGAGAAGCAATGTGTAGTAAAGGTCAAACATTTCTTATGTTGTTAAGCTTCAGTCTTTTTTTTTAATATTCTTTCTTTTAAAAAAAAAAAAAGAAAAGAAAATAACAGTATAAACCCTGACGCAGAGATGCACAATCTGCTAGAGACGGTTTTTTTTCTTGCATTTGAATAACGTTGTATGTGGACAGGTGAGAACTTTCAGTTGCCTGCACATGCAGTCATGATGTCTCGGTGTCAGTACCGCATACAGCTAAACCTCCGGAACGTCTGACATGCTTGACTCTTGTTTCAGTAATGTGTTTCTCCAGTATACCTGCAGAGGGGAAGCAGTAGGTGTAACAGGCAAAAGGACCGGCTGGGTGACGGGTGCAGCGTTTTTTTTGGGGGGGGGGGACGCAGGTGGGTTGATGTTTCTTATATTCTGCTTCAGGACGTGGCAAAGGGAGACTGCTGTGGGTTTAAATAATTTTTGACGCGCGTCATCGGCAATGCCGCTAAAGTGCTCAAGCAGCTGTTTTGCATTCGTTCAGTCGGTCGTTCGTTTTCTAAACCTGCTTAAAAGATTGTGCATCGCAGTGCAACTCCTATTAGCTTTAAAAATAGATATTACGGGTCGTCTCCCTGTCTTCAAGCTCCCCGCTGCTGTCATATACCAGCCTCTGAACTCAGCTGAGAAGGTATTGGTTTTGTCATGAAGGCAGTCTTCTTTTGTGATATTATATAATTGTTTGTATTAGCGGAACAGACAATCCTGACGAATTCAGAGATCCTAAACTCTGCTTAGTGCATGTATGTTTTTAGCATGCATCATTGACGATATTAATAGTAATGAGTAATAAGACAATAGTAATTCTAATAATAACTCTTGTATATCTTGCCTTGACCCCCCCCCCCAGTCCACAGGGAGAACATCTCCCTGGTTTGACAGTGGGCACCAGCAGTACTTGACAGCACCTAATGCAGCTGTCAGGCCGAGAGAGAGAGAGAGAGAGAGAGAGATGGCCTACCTGCTTGACACAACCCCAGATTCACTGGCCCATTAATCTGGCAAGCCCTCTTGATGGGGAAAGGTAAAAATTCTGAGCCATATCTTTGGCCACTGCTGGTGCGGGGCTGAGTAGAGGTCCTGCCGGGCGCGGTACTTACCCAGTGAAGGGGCACGACCCCATTGTCTCTCCCGGCCTGCTGCCTTTGGCTGTGCGCCCTGTGTCCTGGGCTGTTTATGTCATTTGGCAGTGAGTGCTGCTCAGTGGGATTCCCCTTCAAGTGAATGCATCATAATGCAGGCATTCATTTTTATTCAAACCATCTCTTAAACTGGTTTACCCTCTACCCTGTTCTGTATATCCTGCATTTAGTAGAAGGCTTAGCTTTAACGGTTTCTAGCATAATAATAATAATAATAATAATAATAATAATAATAATAATAATAATAATAATAATGCAAATTAGCAAAAAATCTGAGTAGGCGGAGCTTAGTAGTCCAAATCGGAAGTTGGTAGGGCATGACTGTCTGTATCTGCAGAAGAAAAATTTAGACTGTAGGACTAACGGGTCAGGAGATATCACCAAAACTTTTAGGGAACCCCCATCTGACTGACTGGCATGGGTCAGACGGTCTGAGTAGTGGGTAGGAATAGGTATCTTCCTGCACACATGGTTGGCCTAGGTCTTACGGTTTAGGCTGCTCATTCCGTTTTAGGGAAGAAAAAAAAATAATTAAAGAAAACATCCTAACAAAACCAACAACATGCTTTGGACTCTTAGAAGGGAAAAATAATAATACAGCATGCTACTTCTACTCCTACTACTACTACTAGTACTACTACTACTACTAGTACTACTACTAATAATGATGATGATGCATATAAAATTGTTCATTTTGCATTACATTGCCTCATGTTTCTCATGATGCAGTGATACATGCATCCTTAAATCTCCACTTCAAAAAATAAAAGTTCAACACTTACTTTTCATAATTGCTTTGATAGAGTTTTGTCCGTCGATATTTCATAAAATTCTCACAAAGCAGATGTTGTTTGTTCTTCTCCCACTGTTCAGAATTCACATGACCAATATTGGTGGAGCGCAATTAGTACATGATTACATAATGTCGACGAAAAAGGGTCGATTCATATTACTGCCTCTGTACTCATTACTTTCAGTTGACCCTTGTGCATGTAATATTCTTATTAAGCTAGCTTTGGAGATCTTCCTGTGTTTTTCTTACTTCCAGCTGTGTCATTAGTAGAAGCAGAGCTCACATTAGCACCTTTGGAAAATCATGACAGTTTGTATTTATGCATTATTTAGCCTTTTAATAACAACATGCAATAGAATTATTCAACCACTGATGCTGTATATTACTTTATCTTTATAAAGGCACTCACTGAAATACCGTCGGGGACTTCAGGTCTCTGTTTTGGGTTGGAACAGTATTAAGTGCCTAAGAAATGTTATCAAATTGCTAGTAATAGCTAGACATTACAATGCTTTCCCTGAAGGGCAGTGCCTGTAGCTCATTACTTAGCTGTTTGTTCAGGTCACAGGAAGCTTGTTATCACTCCATCAGTGCCCCTGTATCCCCAGACAAGGTGGCTGAACACCAACACATAAATGCGCAGACACCACATCCTTCCTGTCTTTAGGTACATAAACATAAGCGCACTCATCAGCGCTGAACTTTCAATTAGCTGACAATTTTGTAGCATCATATTAATTAGTTATTAAGACTAAGTGCATTGTTTATAGGAACCACAGTTGTTCTTTCTTTGGACTGTAAAAAAGTAGCAATATTCTGGACAAGTTTCATTCCATAACAAAAGTGCTGCTTGTATGATGTCCGTGTAGGT
>JABFEB020000002.1:4667195-4682774 GCA_019775895.2 Stomatorhinus ivindoensis | reverse complement strand
GGGGGGGGCTCGGGAGGTCACTGACACTGTGAGCGATCTACTGAAGCTGAGTAATGTGATCATGCCAAACCAGTCATAAAGCCAGCCCCCCCTGGCCTGTCATTGTCCACTGAAACGAAACTAATTTTGAGAGATTCTGGATCCTCGGAGAGCTCTTAACATTGGACAATGAAGATAAATTGCACCCAACTTTAAATGTAATTTTACAGCAGTCGCGTTGGCTATACAGCGGTTTTGAAAGCTGTCTCATTTATCAAAGGCTTTCTCCTTTATAATGGCCATGATTCTCTAATTATATGGCATCTCGAATTTCGTTCTGGTTTGATGCTATGGGCAAGTGATTGACGAGTATCAATCTTACGTGTCCAAAGTAAGGTCAAATTTTTATTTATGTGTTTGTCCTTCACCGATGATGGACATATATTTTTACAACGTAGGATTCCTGGCCTTACTTGAAATTTTTCCACTGAATCTCTGATATCAAAATGCCTAATTTGCTGAGATTACGATGTTCTTTGCCATACGAGTATCTGACAATGGTGGCATGCTCATTCTTCTTCAGATGAATTAGTAGTGCATCTGAGTAGTTTTTCCCCAAACTTAACCCCTCCTTCTTCCAGTGCTAAACTCTCAGCACAGTATATCATGATAGGGCAGGGGCTGTTTCAGGATGGCGACTGGTTTCTCTGTGGTTTCATTCCACCTTTCTGTCATTCCTGCACAAAGATTTTTGTAGTAGTTTTTTTCATTCTAACATGGAGCATGAACTTGATACCCAACACCCAACCTAAGTTTATTTTTGTTTTTTTTTTCCAAAATGACTCCATTGTTTTTTATGTTGACACCTGACCCCTCGCTGCTAGAAAAACAACATAATGAAATGGAGACCCTAGTAGGCCTTTCCTTCTCTTCCCAATCCCTGTGTCAGGAGTTTCTGTTCTGTGGCACAGCTGGGCTGCTTCTCACGTAGAGGCCTGCATTCAGGTTAGAGGCCTGCATTCAGGTTAAACCCGAATTTAACAAAGCTTGATGAATTTCTTGTTAGTTTTTGTTCAATGTGCTACTTCACTAAGCATGTGAATGGTCTACGTGCAGTTCCTTAAACATCACAAGCCCTATATCCATATTGGCAGATACTACCAAAACTTGAAGTTTATTTAGTTTTACTGCACAGTTTGACTCCAACATTTCCTCTTTCTTCCTCCAAGTACAGACATAGCTAGTCAATGAAAAATAAGTACTTTAAATACTTCTATAATTGTCCAACCAAAATGCAAAACATTTGAATTTAAATTATAGCAATAATACATTGAATGGCATTGTTATTTGACTGGACTGTAGAATTCTAACATGAAGTATTTGTCAATGCGAGATACATTGAAAGGGGTGGATTCACATCAAAGAGTAATTTAACTTGACTGAAAAAAACAATTTTATTGAATCTTATATATATGTGTGTGTACGTATGTGTGTGTGTGCATGTGTGTGTACGTTTAAATGCAGTGCTTTCAATTCCATGGCGATTTCATCAAGCATATGTATCATAGCATACTTCAGAGGCATAGCATTCCAATTGGGTACTGGCCGTCTGTGCTTCATTCTTCAGATAACGACCCGAAACAAGTAAGAACTATGCCAAAGAAAGGATATTAAGGACAACTCAATCGAATGACCTTGCTAAGTCTGCAGACCTCCAACACACAGAACCTGTAAGTACTTGGACGAACTGAACAGTAAAGTCATAGCAAAGCATCCCACAAGCACGCTATATTTCTGCACACTGGCGCAGGGGAGTGAGGAAAATGTGCTGGATTATTCATGCTGAAACACGTTAGCCAAATGTCTTGTGTTTGCAAAGCTGTTGTCAAAGCAAATTGTGGAGAGCTCTACATATACATATATATATATATACATAATACAAATGTCATTTTGTTAAGTGTTACTTGAAAGTGTTATATAATCTGCTGTCACGTTTGCTTATGCTCCTTCAGCCTGGCATGCAGATTTACTTTGTGTGCCTGAATGTTCTGCTTATACAATTCTGGGTGAGTTTACTGATCAATGTTATAGCTGTACAGTTCCTGTTGGAATCAGGAACCTTTAACCCGCCCCCCAATAGTAATCACAATTCTAACAGTAACCCAATGTTCGGATGGAACCTTTTGGGAAATGAATGAAATCTATACATTTATTTAACATGCTGGTCTCTCGTCCTTCAAAAATTCCAGTGATCCAACAATATTAAACATTTATGCTCACAGATTTTATTGATAAAGACCTCGGTACCCATGGGATGTTGGATTTGTTATATGATTTATTTTACTTTTTTTCCATGTGACATGAAAACTGGATATTGATGCACTGATAATTGAAGATATTATATGCCTGTCTTATTCTTCCTGATGAAAGGAAAATAATAAACAGTAAGTATGTTTAACCTTTTTCCAGTATAATATCCTGCTAAATCTGTCATCATACTATATGCTAAGCTACATTCAAAGTACCATTCCTGTCCTGACTTAATTTTGCTGGCACACCTACTTGCCAAGCTACCCACCCACCATCTTTTCTTACTAGATCGACGTATTAGCTCTTTTTGAATACTACCTGTGGGTATTTTTGTTTCTCATTTCTTTTTTACAGTGTTAATAAATACATTTGGTAGAGCAAATAGCATGAACATATGTGTATGTAAAACCATTGTCAACTGCCAGCTTCCTAAATCCTCTGCTCAGAATGGATACAATTAAATCGATATAACAGGTGCTGGGCCTACATTTTGAAATACATTTGCGCCCTAATTCATCGTCTTTGCCTATTGCAAACAGTGCCAAACGAAGAAGAAAACGTGCCTCCACCCCTCCCAATTCTGCCCATTTAGCACCATGTTTCTCAAATGCAGGCTAATGTCTCCTGGAGGCGACCCAAGCTGTAAGTGCCTTCAGGGGGAAGTGTAGTATCTGAAAGCATGCATGGAAATGAGTGGGCCTGAGTGATGTTCTCAGCATGCCTCTACTCCCGAAGTCAGCCCCTCACTGAAGCTATGTTTCCATTAAAAATTCAACAAATAATTTTCCCTCCAAAAACATAAAACAAAAAACTCAGCTGTCACTTTGCAGGTGTCCTGATTTCCTCCAAATAGGCAGCCATGCCCAGGGAAGTTATTCAGGAGACAAAACAACAGATTGACAATGTGCATGCAAACAGTGGTGGTGAGTGTGATCCTCGGGAGGGGGGGGGCTGTGTTGTGTTGGGGCAGGGGTGTGTGGGGCTCAGTCCAGAGCCTCCTCGCTTCTCTGAAATCCAATGCTATCGCTGCCAATATTCACGAAATGTACTGTCTGGATTAGCTTCTCCTATCTGCTCCTAGAGCCCAACTATTGGGAGAACCCCTTCTTTTAAGAGATGCTTAGCGGGGCTTTTCTCAGTCTAATTTAATGCCGGAGACTGCCACCCTGCCGGGACAGCATGGCCCCTCACAGAGAAAGCGCATGGGCCCAACCAATGAGAACCAATGAAAGAAAGTGGAGAGACATTGTCATGATTACAAAGGCGTCGTCGTCATAGTTAAGAGTCAGCCACTTCCTGAGTGGCTAAGTCTTTGGGGAATGCCACATGAAAAAGTACCGCCAAGATGGTCACTAATGATCCATACAGGGGTAGTCAACTCAAGAACAGCTTTGCCACTGCTGTCAAACTGGCATTTGGGGTCAATTCAAAAAGTTTGTGATTGTATGTATTTCCTGCAGTCGCCCCAGTACCATGCTTGCTTCTAAAGATGTGATTCTGAGTGTCTGCCCTGTGATAAACTTGCATTTTAAACACCCTTTACCCTGCCCTGTGCTCTAGGCTATAGTCTCCAGGTTCGCTGTGGCCTTGAATTGAGCTCTGGGAAAATGGCATGGTGGTTCAAAGACCTTGTATAGTTTGTACAGTCAAAAAGCATTATAAACATGGCTATCAATATTTAAACAAAGGTATAACACTTTAACACTGGCCATGTGTCTTATGCATTTATGAATCGCTTGTCTATAATGCACTATATATATATATATATATATATATACACACACACACACACATACACACACCTTTATAATGCTTCCTTGATTCTTACACCGACCATTATAATGCATTATGAAGGTATCTATAACGCACTACAGATGAGAGCTTCATTGGAGCTTATGAAGTATTATGATCAACACTGTAATGCCTTATGACTGACAATAGGAGATGCTGTAATTCTAAGTATCTATGAGGCACTATAGATGACTGCTTAAGTATTACCAAAATCACCTAAGAAGCTACTGATAAACTTATATAAAGAGAATAATTTCTGGCCTCCGAAATTAGTGAAATTACATCCAACATCTTTAGTCATTTTATATCTCGTTTCTTTAGTGATTTTTTTTTATTACAAGACCAATGCATTCAATCTGATGTGCAAAGAACCGATGTCCTTCGTTAAAATTGTGTCCGTTAATGAAGGAATATGTCCCTCCTCTTTGCACTATGGTCCTTTTTGATTAACAGTGAATTAAGGCTTCGTGAGGAGAAACATCCATCAATACTAGGCCCTTTGGAAATTTGTTTTGTGAATTAGTAACTATGAAAGTCAGGGATATTTAGTTTCAGAAAGGGACAGGTAAATCCAGTTTCTAACTTTCAAGGTGCAGACATTTTTCGCATAAGTTATTGTGCACAAATCCGAAGGACAGCTTTGGTTCTGAAGTACTACAACAATCCAGGTGTCTGCTATAGTAGACTGGAATTACTGTCTTCCTGTCATCAGTAAATACTGAAAGCGGGAGGCAAAGTACTCTTAGCCAAAGCTATAATATTGCTTCGATTAAGCACAAATGCTTTTTAGTCAGAAAAATGATAATTTTGTAGCTATGGCAAACTTTATTACGTCAGGGGAGATGGTATCAGTGCATAAGGTAATACTTCTTACTGGTACCAGGGGAGTATTGTAATACCACTAACAAACACAAGGGGGATTATGCCATTAGTTACTGTTATTCTGAAAACCAACATGGGGAGATGATGCCACTATCTGTAACAAACAGTCAATCCACTGAAATCAGCCCTGTTACATCCACCAATAAGCATGTTATTTAAAAAAAAATCAAAATGCTTCAACAATTAAAGCTCTTTTTGCCCATGACCTGAGACCATACCATTAATAATTAATGCTTTATTTATTTTCTAGATCCAGTCTGTAAAGCAGTTTACCGTTTAAATGATCATTGCCTACACTGAACTGCGATACAAGAGAGACAATTATTAGAAGGGTAGCTGAGTTAAAAGGGGGCATTAACTGTAATCGTAAATGCTAAACACATTCCTGGGGGTGGGGGGGGGGGGGGGGTTACTTGTCTGTGTTTTCATTTGTATGAGAATTTTTTTTTGCTAATGCTCATTAGAATTAAGTAAGATAAGAAAATGGTTACTATCCAATCTCTGCACGTATTAATTTTAGATGCAGCCTGAATTGGCAAGAGATTGCAGTCTTTTTCATTCTGTCATCCTTGTTTCCTAGGAAGCGTCTGTTGTTTTTCCTCTAAGAAAGTAAATAAGGAATGAAGTTAGCTAGCAAGGGATAGGAACTTGAAGACATCGTCTGATAACATTAGTTAACACACACCCTGCACATTGACAAGTCCTGTCTCGAAGATAATCCCAAGTTTACCAAGTTCATCCCCCAGATGGAGAGAATACTTGGTTTATTTGAAAGATAAGCAAAGCTTTGATTCACGTCTTGATCTGCTTTAATAATTCTTTCCTTTGAACTGCCTAGGGCAGGTTATTTAAATATAAAGAGATCTTAATGCATTTCACGTGGATCTCTCACAAAGAGGACAAAGTTTTGTAACTTCATATTTCTGTTAGATATTCTTGCAATAATGAAGACACTTATACAACTGTAAAACATTCTGTTCATGTCTCTCATGTGGAAATTTCATTTACTTATTTATTCAATTTTCCCAGACAAAGCTTGGCACTTACAAAAAAGGAGTTTAAAGTTATTGAATTGTTATGTAAGTTCAATTACTGTTTGGACTGCAATGTATCGGAAGGAAACACTTATTTTGCCTAATAATACATTAAGCCTGTCTGCATTCTCGTTTGCATCCTATAAAAGCCAGCAGAGCAGTGAGATGCAGAATACATTTTCCTTCAGAATAAACTTGGTTGCAAAGTGTCAGTTCAGTCGTGAGATAGAGCTGCATGAAGTTGCTTCAGCGCTGTGTGTGTGAACCTTGGGCTGGGTCACATTCTGCTGATGGACAGATTCATTCTCATCACCTGTCACACACTCCCAGTTGTATAAGTGTGGGTTCTGTTTCTTCTGGCTGCCGCAGAACCATGCACCCGGACATGGTTCCTGAGCCCGCTCGCACGTTTTATTTTTCTGGGTTCCCCTTGTCAGTCTCACGCTGACAAAGACTGATGGAGTAGAACGGAGAAGCAGCCGGAGTTGGACGTTGGATGCCATGGATGAAGCAGGATTAATTCCAGAATAATCCTCTGATCTTGCCATTCTGCTTGGCAATGCAACATCCCCTACCTTTTGAACCATTTCCTTACATGTTCCTTTTCCTTCTCTGCATTAACAGTCGGATCTGCTCCGACCAGTTATTGAGTCACTGTTCAGTTAAATGAAGGCCCAGAGTAGATTTTTTTTCACTGCGTATTTTCATAAAGCAAATATGTACTTTTTTAATGTCTGCGTGTAGCTGCGGCAATTAGACAAAGGGCAGATTTTACACCGTGATAGAAACTGAGCAGCAACCTTTGTTTAAGAAGTGTGATTATGATCATTATACTTATTCAAATTTGAATACAAGGAAAATGGATTAAAAGCGATTTAAAATAACTATCAAGAAAATAAATAACGTGCTATAATAATACAAATGGAGAAAAGTATGTCAGCAAGCGTAACTGTATTAACCAGGGGTCTAGCACCATAGTGAATTTTGACAGACATTTTGATCAAAACGTAGTTTTTATCATAGACATGAAACGTAGTCTTAATGTTAAATATGTAGCCTATGCTGTTTGTTTTGCCAGAGACACATATGTCCTCGGATGGATAGGTTGATGATCCCAGTTGTTACCTGATCACGGGACTTAGGACACATTGGGCAGAGGCCAAAAGGCAAAGGTCAAAACCCAAGTCATGTCTCATAATTTGTCAGTTTGTGCAAGCATTGTCGCCTGAGCTTCTCATGTGACGCACGGCGAGGGGCTGAATCTCCCCTCCAGCTGTTCGTTACGCCATCTAGTTCCCCAGCTGTCTGGCTATAAAAGGATGTGGGGGAAAAAAATGACATGTGAACCCACAAGACAAGCATTTATCCCATTGAGGCAGATGGAAGGTTGTGGGAAGGTGCTCATGGGGAAACATGGGGGATACCTGTTCTTGGCCTAGCAGCCATAAATCAGTAGACAATAAAAAGGTAAGCTGGTAGCACCTGTGCTTTTGGGGATCCTGCTTCAGGCTGCATTGTGTTCCATTGCTGCTTTACATTGGATGCTCGTATTCTGAGACAGAATCCAGATGCCTCTAGCCCATACATAACTGGCTGCTGTATCTACAGCTATCACTTCCAGGAAGAATGAGTTCAAGAAGAAATGCCTCCAGTTCTTCCAGAGGTGAAAGAGATCACCTTCACACTGTGTGCTCCAGAATATCCCATTCAGGCTGAGCTGGACATTTCAGTTCCAGAAAGTAAGGTTCTGTTTCAACAGACCAGTTGAGTAAAAAGTGTTACAGAGAACGCAACTGGTCGGTGGAAACAGAATCTCGGTCTGGATATTTACTTTCTGGACCAGAACTATCCACCTCTGCATGTAGTAGATTCAACAATGTTTAGATCCGGTGCATATGTGGACATTATCATCTTGGAAAATGGGAACATCATGAATGAACAGTGTTTGCACTGTAAGGTTACACGTAGTTCTCTTAAAATAACCTCCTATTTTTTGGTACGTACATAGCCTAATGATAGGATGGCTGCCCATACTAATAGAGATCGCCCACCGTATTTAATAGTTAGCAATAGAGAAGACATCCTTTGACTTTCTCAAGATATAAACCTGTTTGGTTGTAGGAAAAGGGCAAATGATGACATCGTATCATATTACTGTTATCCACTGCTCTGTGATCGAGGTTTAGTGTTCCTCATATCAGGCTCTGCACCTCTGTGCATTTGCCTTGGGTACAGGTTTCCGAAAGGTAGACCTGCCATAAAGTTCAGCTTTGTGAAGCACACAATGTACAGATTTTGTAGCCTGGGTCACAGAGGTGCTGATTCATTTCTGTGCATTTCTACTTTTGTGGTGTTAAGCAACTCTGAGCTGTCGGTCTACCTCTGTCAGTGAGTTTCGACTCACCGACCACCAGCCGTCTTTGCTGATGCAGCTTCTCCACGGTTGACACGTGTTGTCATAGTTTTTGGAGACTGTTCCTTTTGAGATATTAAATAATTTAACAGTTTAAGTGACCGGTGTTTCAGAAATTGGGGCGCAAAGTGTAGGTTGTCAGACCTTTGTAGCTGAAACACACTGATATTCAGACATCATTGTAATGTCAGTCATCTTTGATGGTGCCTTTACAAATGTAATTTGGCTGTTTCACGTTAATTCTGCATATGGTGTTTCAAGTTTTGTACAAACTTTTTTTCATCCATTTAGTGGACAGCAGCAAAAGATGCACTGAATAAAAGCAATTTGTGAAAAGTTGCTCAGTTGTGTTAAATTCGCCTTGGCCTTCGTGCAGAATTCGGCGGGGCCGTCTCTTTGACTCGCTCTCATCGGAATGTAAGTTTCAGAGCACCTGCCTCATTAAGTCCTGCAGCCCAGTGACAGGTGCTTTGATGACCCACTCATCACTGAAGAGGAACTGGCCTTCATTGAAAGCTTGACCTTCTGTAGGGTGGCAGCACCTCGCCTGTGTTTTTTAAGTGAGCGGCACAAAAGAGGCTTCGCTCTACATTACTGAAAATTGTATTACGACCAAAGCCCAAAAAATTACACATGAAGAAGAATAGCCATTGGGTAAGTCATTATATTAATTCACCTTCACAAAATCTCATTGATCTAAGAGGCTTTTAATTAAAGCCGGCAAGGAACACCAGGCATCAATGGAAGAGTGAAAGCATGAAGGTTACACAACACTGCAGAATAGACCATACTGACACTTTCTGTGCAAAAAATTGCACCCCAGTGCGGATGTGGAGTTGCACAAATAACATTTGTAATAAATAATAAAAAAGGCCACTAATGCATAGTTTTATCCTGGACTTGCTTATAGTATATATATAAAGCTTTTCAATACATCAAAACAGCACAGTAACTAAGCACGAACTGCCTATGAAAATTTTTTAATTTACTTCACCCCCTGCATAACAGGATACACCATAAAATAGCTCACCACTGCCATTATTACATGACTCATTTCAAGGAATGTAATTGTGAAGCTCCTTAAAATATCCCTGTTTCTCTTCATATGTAGGAGAGTATCAAGCCTGATATGAACTTTCATTATTTACTGGGAAAATAATTTACAGTTGTCTGGAAATTCTGCAGCAATAATCCTAATGTGTCAATTTGCATCTAGACAGAGAAAGGCTTTCAATTGCACTGTTAGGGAATATTAGTATCTGTTATTTATTCAACACTATTTCCATGCATTTAAACTCATTCTTTCTGCATGAATATGAGGCAAATAGTAAGACATTTAAAAAGATGGCCTGCAAAGTGTGTGTGTGTTGGGGGGCCTAGTAAAAGCCTGTTATTTTGACATTGTGGGGACCATTTTTTAGATCTGTGCATACACTCCAAAAATGAAAAATGCCAAAAGAGTTGTATTTTGTTTGGTCACTTATAGTTATGGTTAGTGCTGGGTAGGGGTTAAGTTGTCGTTATTGGGATTAGAGTTTTCCCCGTGGAAATGAATGGATGGTCCCCACAATGTCTGTGTGTATGTGTTGTTGAGCATAGTAATTCTGAAAAGCATACAGGTCGGATTTCTTCACAGATCCCAGCATGCCACTGGGTGTTTGGCAGATGGTGATTTGTTATTTTATGACGATGTCAGCCCTGAGAATGCCCACACCTACTACTTTATTGATTTCTTTCCACAAAACAAATTTTCCACTCTCTGTTGCATCAGTGCTGAATCATGTGTTGTGTGAGAACCACAAAAAAGGGCAGCAATTAAACGGACACACTTACTATTCTCATTTCTGTGCTTAATGTATTTTGAAAAACCAACATTAAAAATTATGATTTAAAACAATAATATGGACTGGATGAAATACTGGCAGAATTTGATAATTTTCTTTTTTCGTTTAAAATTTTCTCTTAATTTCAAACTGAAACAAAACACAGCCCCATTATGTGTCGTGTAACACAAAGGCATCCTTAAATCTCATTTTAAAATCTTGGTCAGTATTCAGTGGGCCTATTTAAAAACTTTTCATCCATCATGTGGGACTACCTAATGGAACTGGAGCTTATCTGCAACTTTAAATGACGTTTTTTAAAGCAGTGTTGCATTCAAAAGCTTTTTTTCCCCTGTTCACAGGTGCAAGTAATATTTTCTGTTTTTGCACCATTGCTACTCCATGAAATGATTGTTTAAAGTAGGGGACAAATCGCCAAATCTTCTTGCATTGCTCAATTGTTTGTTGCCTTGTGAGATCTGTAAAAAAGAAAGAGGAATAGAATGAGAACCACAACATCTCAGATTGGGCAAGAAAAGCAGATGATTTTGTGATGGAAAAACCGGCAAATGCTTAGCATGCTAATAGAAGGAACCATTTTGATCTAGACCTAAAAATACAGTGTCCACCCAAATCTAAACTAAACAGGAGTAGATTGGAGTGATATTCTAAGTAAAGAAATAAGTTTCAGACTTGGACAGACACATCTCATCGCAGTACAGACCGCTGACAACAGACCATGATGTAGAACAATTATCGTCATACCTATTGATCTTTTTTCAACGATCTGGGAATTATTTCTCCGTCAGGTGGTGGCTATGCCTTTTTCACATTGTTATTTGATCTCGCTTCGAGATATAAGTGTTAGAACGCCATTCCTGCATAGCCGCTTTCTGGTGCCACAGATGTTTCTTGCAGCCAAAAAAAAAAAATCCGGTGCTGAAGCCTTCAGGGAATCAGCTTCTCGCCAGTCTCACCAGAACTGACCCGAGCTGCTTTATTGCAGCCCTCCATCCAACAGCAATTATTCCCAGCTAATGGACTCCTGAACAACACTCCACAGGCTGTATTTTGCAGTGATTAGCAAGCTGAAAGTGAGACTGACAGTGTAATACAGTTCTACAGAGCCTTGGTGAAACAGCCTTAATGAATGGTTTTCAGCTATTATTGGAGTTATAAATCAAATTAGACTAAAAGAGAAAGAATTTGTACTGTATGAACACACAGAGACAGACAGACACCTACCCCCCCCCCCACACACACACACACATACACACACATATATATATATATATATATATATATATGTATGTATTAAGTTCATGTATATTAATATATACTGTACGCACACACACATACACACACATATATATATATATGTATTAAGTTCATGTATATTAATATATACTGTACGCACACACACATACACACACATATATATATATATATATATATGTATTAAGTTCATGTATATTAATATATACTGTACGCACACACACATACACACACATATATATATATATATATATATATATATATATATATGTATTAAGTTCATGTATATTAATATATACTGTACGCACACACACATATTCCTCACCTTACCTAGACTAGATGTTCATCTTCCTCACTTTTTCTCACCTTTTAAAATGATACACATATAGATGGTTACGTAATATATATTTATACACACCTGCTTGTCCAGAAATAACCCCTTGGTAGAGCAATTTCATTCTGAGTGTCTCGTCTATCAATCATGCTTCTCTGCCTGGGTCCTCCCACTCAGCAATAGGAATGGTCCTACTGTGACATCAAAGTAGCAAAGTATGCTGCACTCCACACAAAAATACAGTGATGGAATCACCAAGTCTGAAGCCTACCACAATTCAGCCTGATGCCTTGTCAAAATCTCTCCAGACACACCCCAAACACCCCCCCCCCCACATAGACACACACACACACCCAATCTTACTTTGTTTCCACCCGATAGTGTCTGTCTGATTTTTCAAAAACTGTGATTAGAAAAGACCAAACTTCTTTAATCTATAATGCAACAGACGTTATCATTATTGTTAAATAATGCACAGGGTCCGGAATTAAGTATTAATGGCGTATCGGTTCCAGTGACCTGCCTCAAGGCTTGCTTCTGGACTGCATCATCTGACACACTGAGGACAGTTTTGGAGGTGCATAAACGCACTGATGACTGTGGGAAGATTACCAACATCTTACAATACAGTGTGAGAAACCTACATATTCATTATACAGCACAGTGTTTTAACACACTAAAGTGCTATACCAAGAAATTGTCTATAGCGTATAGTTTATTCGATCTTAACACGTTAACACACAACACACATCATGCTAGAGAGGTATGACCATACTATGCACTGTAACGGATATACACTGCACACTGTAGAACAGATGAGTCATGTATTATTCAATCAGTAAAAGATGTATATTAACAGACTGTGAGGTTTTTATGTAATGACCATACAGTGCACATATACAGTGTCTCTTCACCAATGCATCGTATGATTCAATATGATGCTTTAAAATGTATACATCATCTCAAACCATAAAAATTCTCTTTGTGTTTGTGATATCATGTTTCCATTAAATTTTTAATATTTAGTATTTTACTTGAGTGAAGCTATAATATTTCTACGTTAAAACTCATCCACTTTAAAACACATTGAAAGTATAGTGTAACTATGATGTCAATTTCTCAAGTGCCCGTAAAAAGTCTGGACACACTTACTAAAAATCATTTATTTTTAATGAGATGATGACCCCAAGCACATCTCAAGGTTATGTAGCTAGTTGGAATTATCCTGTGAACAAGGAAAGCAATGGAGTGCTGCGACAGATGACCTGCCCCCCCCCGATCGCCCCACCTAAACCATATAGAGCTCCTTTAGGATGCGCTGCATCAATGAGTAATAGCAAAGTAGCCAATTTGTTCTCATGACTTGTGGAAACTCCTTCCAGGACTGTTGGATAAGCATTCTGGGTGGCTACATCTGGAAGCTGGTAGAAATAATGTCAAGAGCCTGCAATGCTGTCATGGAAGCAAAAGGGGGCTATTTTGAAGAGTCTAAAATCTGAAAAAATTCTGCAATGTTGAACACTTCTTGGGGTTGTTGCAATATTTGATATGCATTACTGCATTGCCTTGAGATGGACGGCTTTACATTTAAATGAATGGCATACCTACAACAGAGACAAATACATTAAAATAGGTATGCCCAGACTTTTGACTGGTACTGTATTATACTTCATTGGAGTCAACATGAATTCAGTTGATAATTAAAAAGGGAACAGAATCTGATCAAACATGAGATAAAGTAACAAAACAAACAAAAAAATGTCCTGATGGTGTTTGGAAGCTGTGTCATCCTTTTTGTTAACGGCTCGAGGCTATCCAAACTTTTGCTATAAGTGCAGGCCGTCTTGTTACTACTGAAGTTATTAACAATGTGCAATGTTAGTAAACCAAATGAAAAATTAGCAGAAGTTAGGAGTTGTCCATAAATCATCCGTGTGCATTAAACACCCTGCATAAAGTCTATTTGCTGAATGGCTCATAAATTGACAGCTTTGAATGGGTTGCCTAGCAACAGTGAGCTTATGGCAACCAAGGTATTACTGCCAATTACGACGGGCAGGGTAAGTGGCACATTGTTTCTGCCGGTAAATGTCACTTTCTCTAAAAGAACCTTTCATAGTCAGATCTAACACACCTACCAAGCTCTCTAACCTCTCACTTTCCACAGTAAAAACCATGATGTGTAATACAGAATGATCACTCAAATATGTACAGATGCGAATGAAAGGCTAGATGAAATGTTTTCTTTTAAAATGGCTATTAATTAGAATTCCACTTTACATTAACATTCTATTCACTCAGAATGCAGTTATCTGCATACATGACCAGAGCAGCAAAAATTCGAACACATTTTAGACTCAGCGATAGAGGTACAATTCCACATCTATATGGCTATCGCAGAAACCTGATTGGATGTGCCAGTGAATTTCAAATTAAGCATCTGTGGTTTTCCTTAGAGCTGATAGGGACCAATATTAAAGGACTACCTCAATATATCAATAATTTCTCACATGTACTGTGGACTTTCACTGTTCTTTACAAAGTTCCCACATCTTTAGAGAATAAAAACCACCATATCTCAGACTAATGCAATTGTGTACTCGGTGGGTGCAAAAACATGAGGTAATAGTAATGTGTGGTCAGGCAAGAGGGAACAGTCAAGAGTGTTTGGAGTAAGTCCCAATTTGCTGGTAACAAAGTTTACTTCTGCTT
Organism: Stomatorhinus ivindoensis; assembly: GCA_019775895.2. Taxonomy (NCBI): domain Eukaryota; kingdom Metazoa; phylum Chordata; class Actinopteri; order Osteoglossiformes; family Mormyridae; genus Stomatorhinus; species Stomatorhinus ivindoensis. Next base: position 4,668,221 of record JABFEB020000002.1, on the reverse strand, counting down.
TATGGAACTGTACATGATGATGTAATAATGATGACAATGACTTGCATCACAGTGGGCTCATACTTCAGAGTATGTGACATTGGGGGCAACATGAGTTGTAGGAACACATCAGCTTCAGTTCTATGGCAATATCACTGTTGCAGCAGGGGGGGAAATTTTAATTGCCACTTGTTCACTTGCAGCTTGATGTTAAGCCCATGTGACACGTTGAGTATTTGGTAGAAGTTCCTCAGCAAGCATGATTGGTTGACAGTTATATGTGCCAGATTGGGAGATTTCAGTGGGATCATGAGAATGGACTTTTATGTGACCTCATTGGATGTTCAAAACACTTTTAACTTATAAGTTTTTTCAGTTTATTTAAATATTTCACTTCTATTCGGGTAGTGTTGGTAGGAAAAAGAGATATGGAAGGGATTTATCTGGGTATGATCTCTGCTCTTTTCCTGTATGGCATTTTTTTTTCTCCCAGAAAGATTGCTTGTTTCATAGAAAAGATTGATGCCCTTTCTCTGGTTTTCTTGCCAGTGTTAATGCGATTACCTTAGTTTGCAGAGCATATCGGTCGGGCATGTCTGTATGTGCAGTGCAAAATTATCACAATACCAAGGAACATATTCGCACATTTGCATAATGTTAAAAACAAAACAAATAAAGTAAAACAAAACATGTGCAATCAAAAGTGATTGTTCATGATGCATCAGCCAATAAGAGCAGTGCTGATTTAACTTGCTTGAAGGTGTAGGGAAGAAACGGTAATGAATAATAATGATATAACAGTTCAAGGATATTGAACCCCATTATTAGATTTAGCTATCTTATTGGGGTTGGGGGGTTGTGTGTTTGCTTGTATAATCGAGTTTGCCTGTGTCTTATTGCTTCGGATTCTGCCCGGGAGAACAAGCGACGGCCTTTCCAACATGATGCCATCTTCTTCCAAGGGGCAAACATCATTTCTTTTTTATTTCTTTGCTGCGCCTCTTTTTTGTGGAAACCGGATTTAGCTTTTTTCAGCATTACCTTCCA